>JAWQFJ010026652.1:70000-80000 GCA_034096865.1 Theodoxus fluviatilis | reverse complement strand
TGTAAAGTGAATCCAGCTGATTCAGAATGGTACGACCGACCACGATGACAAATGCAAACAGATTGCAACTTATGCAGGACTATCAGCGATGGAGCGATGACGCGATCAATGCGTCAGGGGAGACCACCGCGTCGTCTAGACGGAGATAGAGCCTGGGACCCCGTGGAGGCGTATGCACGGCCCCGAAGCGTCCCTAGCCCGAGGTGGGAATCGCACTGACCGCCCGCGTGGCTTGTGCGCATGGTGAACAGCGCAGCTCCTCCAATAATAGCAGTCTGGCCTCCACTTCCGTCTCGTCTGCAAGAATCTAACGAAACGTCACTCGATCAAATGAAGGGCACTCTTCTATTATCTTTCGATTTGCTCGCTTCCAGGCAAATACAGTCTGGGGACGCGAGGAATAATTCCTCCGTGATTCGACCCACATTTCCGACGGACGCGCAGTGCAGACAGTCTTCCTGTGGGTCAGTCCCAACTCTGTAGAAACGTGGTATGACCAGGAATATCCTAACCTAATCAGCGCCTCGTCCTTCGCAGCAGCTCACCGTAAAAAGGAAAGTACATCGATTCTACCTTAAAATCAAACGCAAGCTTTCTAAGCACCAAAAGTTTTCACCCGCCTGTCATTATGCAGTTTGCAAAGGCAGATCAAAACAAGGCTTTGTCATGAGGTCAGGTTGTACGAAGATTTGCGGGATGACTGTGATCAGTCCTAAGCACGGGAGGGCGGAGAAGATTGCTACAAAACTGCCGTGACGATTTACTGGCTGGTGCTGTGTGAGGAATAGTGCGAAGTTTTTGTCCTTTTCAGTGCCAGGACGAAGGTGCAAGCGCTGGCAACACAGCCTCAGAGGTCACTCGCAGGCTGCCGCACCGTGCTGTCTTGCTGTGATGAAGTGAGTAAAGCAGGCTGCCGCACTGTGCTGTCTTGCTCTGATGAGGTGAGTAAAGCAGGCTGCCGCGCTGGACTGTCTTGCTCTGATGAAGTGAGTAAAGCAGGCTGCCGCACTGTGCTGTCTTGCTCTGATGAGGTGAGTAAAGCAGGCTGCCGCGCTGGGCTGTCTTGCTCTGATGAAGTGAGTAAAGCAGGCTGCCGCACTGTGCTGTCTTGCTGTGACGAAGTGAGTAAAGCAGGCTGCCGTGCTGTGCTGTCTTGCTCTGATGAAATGAGTAAAGCAGGCTGCCGCACTGTGCTGTGATGAAGTGAGTAAAGCAGGCTGCCGCGCTGTGCTGTCTTGCTCTGATGAAGTGAGTAAAGCAGGCTGCCGCACTGTGCTGTCTTGCTCTGATGAAGTGAGTAAAGCAGGATGCCGCACTGTGCTGTCTTGCTCTGATGAAGTGAGTAAAGCAGGCTGCCACACTGTGCTGTCTTGCTCTGATGAAGTGTAAAGCAGGCTGCCGTGCTGTGCTGTCTTGCTCTGATGAAGTGTAAAGCAGGCTGCCACACTGTGCTGTCTTGCTGTGATGAAGTGAGTAAAGCAGGCTGCCGCACTGTGCTGTCTTGCTCTGATGAAGTGAGTAAAGCAGGCTGCCGCACTGTGCTGTCTTGCTCTGACGAAGTGAGTAAAGCAGGCTGCCGTGCTGTGCTGTCTTGCTCTGATGAAGTGAGTAAAGCAGGCTGCCGCGCTGTGCTGTCTTGCTCTGATGAGGTGAGTAAAGCAGGCTGCCGTGCTGTGCTGTCTTGCTGTGATGAGGTGAGTAAAGCAGGCTGCCGCTGTGCTGTCTTGCTCTGATGAGGTGAGTAAAGCAGGCTGCCGTGCTGTGCTGTCTTGCTCTGATGAAGTGAGTAAAGCAGGCTGCCGCGCTGTGCTGTCTTGCTCTGATGAAGTGAGTAAAGCAGGCTGCCGTGCTGTGCTGTCTTGCTCTGATGAAGTGAGTAAAGCAGGCTGCCGCACTGTGCTGTCTTGCTCTGACGAAGTGAGTAAAGCAGGCTGCCGTGCTGTGCTGTCTTGCTCTGATGAAGTGAGTAAAGCAGGCTGCCGTGCTGTGCTGTCTTGCTGTGATGAAGTGAGTAAAGCAGGCTGCCACACTGTGCTGTCTTGCTGTGATGAAGTGAGTAAAGCAGGCTGCCGTGCTGTGCTGTCTTGCTGTGACGAAGTGAGTAAAGCAGGCTGCCGTGCTGTGCTGTCTCGCTCTGATGAAGTGAGTAAAGCAGGCTGCCGCGCTGTGCTGTCTTGCTCTGATGAAGTGAGTAAAGCAGGCTGCCGTGCTGTGCTGTCTTGCTCTGATGAAGTGAGTAAAGCAGGCTGCCGCGCTGTGCTGTCTTACTCTGATGAAGTGAGTAAAGCAGGCTGCCGCGCTGTGCTGTCTTACTCTGATGAAGTGAGTAAAGCAGGCTGCCGCGCTGTGCTGTCTTACTCTGATGAAGTGAGTAAAGCAGGCTGCCGCGCTGTGCTGTCTTGCTCTGATGAAGTGAGTAAAGCAGGCTGCCGCGCTGTGCTGTCTTGCTCTGTTGAAGTGAGTAAAGCAGGCTGCCACACTGTGCTGTCTTGCTGTGATGAAGTGAGTAAAGCAGGCTGCCGCGCTGTGCTGTCTTGCTGTGACGAAGTGAGTAAAGCAGGCTGCCGTGCTGTGCTGTCTTGCTCTGATGAAGTGAGTAAAGCAGGCTGCCGTGCTGTGCTGTCTTGCTCTGATGAAGTGAGTAAAGCAGGCTGCCGCGCTGTGCTGTCTTACTCTGATGAAGTGAGTAAAGCAGGCTGCCGCGCTGTGCTGTCTTACTCTGATGAAGTGAGTAAAGCAGGCTGCCGCGCTGTGCTGTCTTGCTGTGACGAAGTGAGTAAAGCAGGCTGCCGCGCTGTGCTGTCTTGCTCTGATGAAGTGAGTAAAGCAGGCTGCCGCGCTGTGCTGTCTTGCTGTGACGAAGTGAGTAAAGCAGGCTGCCGTGCTGTGTTGTCTTGCTGTGATGAGGTGAGTAAAGCAGGCTGCCACACTGTGCTGTCTTGCTTTGATGAAGTGAGTAAAGCAGGCTGCCGTGCTGTGTTGTCTTGCTGTGATGAAGTGAGTAAAGCAGGCTGCCGTGCTGTGCTGTCTTGCTCTGATGAAATGAGTAAAGCAGGCTGCCGCGCTGTGCTGTCTTGCTGTGACGAAGTGAGTAAAGCAGGCTGCCGCACTGTGCTGTCTTGCTCTGATGAAGTGAGTAAAGCAGGCTGCCACACTGTGCTGTCTTGCTTTGATGAAGTGAGTAAAGCAGGCTGCCGCACTGTGCTGTCTTGCTGAGATGAAGTGAGTAAAGCAGGCTGCCGCGCTGTGCTGTCTTGCTCTGACGAAGTGAGTAAAGCAGGCTGCCGTGCTGTGCTGTCTTGCTCTGATGAGGTGAGTAAAGCAGGCTGCCGCACTGTGCTGTCTTGCTGTGATGAAGTGAGTAAAGCAGGCTGCCGCACTGTGCTGTCTTGCTGTGATGAAGTGAGTAAAGCAGGCTGCCGCACTGTGCTGTCTTGCTGTGATGAAGTGAGTAAAGCAGGCTGCCGCGCTGTGCTGTCTTGCTGTGATGAAGTGAGTAAAGCAGGCTGCCGCACTGTGCTGTCTTGCTGTGATGAAGTGAGTAAAGCAGGCTGCCGCACTGTGCTGTCTTGCTGTGATGAAGTGAGTAAAGCAGGCTGCCGCGCTGTGCTGTCTTGCTCTGACGAAGTGAGTAAAGCAGGCTGCCGTGCTGTGCTGTCTTGCTCTGATGAGGTGAGTAAAGCAGGCTGCCGCACTGTGCTGTCTTGCTGTGATGAAGTGAGTAAAGCAGGCTGCCGCACTGTGCTGTCTTGCTGTGATGAAGTGAGTAAAGCAGGCTGCCGTGCTGTGCTGTCTTGCTCTGATGAAGTGAGTAAAGCAGGCTGCCGTGCTGTGTTGTCTTGCTGTGATGAAGTGAGTAAAGCAGGCTGCCGCGCTGTGCTGTCTTGCTGTGATGAAGTGAGTAAAGCAGGCTGCCGTGCTGTGTTGTCTTGCTGTGATGAGGTGAGTAAAGCAGGCTGCCACACTGTGCTGTCTTGCTTTGATGAAGTGAGTAAAGCAGGCTGCCGTGCTGTGTTGTCTTGCTGTGATGAAGTGAGTAAAGCAGGCTGCCGCACTGTGCTGTCTTGCTGAGATGAAATGAGTAAAGCAGGCTGCCGCGCTGTGCTGTCTTGCTCTGATGAAGTGAGTAAAGCAGGCTGCCGTGCTGTGCTGTCTTGCTAGGATGAGGTGAGTAAAGCAGGCTGCCGCGCTGTGCTGTCTTGCTCTGATGAAGTGAGTAAAGCAGGCTGCCGCGCTGTGCTGTCTTGCTGTGACGAAGTGAGTAAAGCAGGCTGCCGTGCTGTGCTGTCTTGCTGTGATGAAGTGAGTAAAGCAGGCTGCCGCGCTGTGCTGTCTTGCTGTGATGAAGTGAGTAAAGCAGGCTGCCGTGCTGTGCTGTCTTGCTCAGATGAAGTGAGTAAAGCAGGCTGCCGTGCTGTGCTGTCTTGCTCTGATGAAGTGAGTAAAGCAGGCTGCCGCGCTGTGCTGTCTTGCTGTGATGAAGTGAGTAAAGCAGGCTGCCGCACTGTGCTGTCTTGCTGTGATGAAGTGAGTAAAGCAGGCTGCCACACTGTGCTGTCTTGCTCTGATGAAGTGAGTAAAGCAGGCTGCCGCGCTGTGCTGTCTTGCTGTGACGAAGTGAGTAAAGCAGGCTGCCGCGCTGTGCTGTCTTGCTCTGATGAAGTGAGTAAAGCAGGCTGCCGCACTGTGCTGTCTTGCTCTGATGAAGTGAGTAAAGCAGGCTGCCGCGCTGTGCTGTCTTGCTCTGATGAAGTGAGTAAAGCAGGCTGCCGTGCTGTGCTGTCTTGCTCTGATGAAGTGAGTAAAGCAGGCTGCCGCGCTGTGCTGTCTTGCTCTGATGAAGTGAGTAAAGCAGGCTGCCGCACTGTGCTGTCTTGCTGTGATGAAGTGAGTAAAGCAGGCTGCCGCGCTGTGCTGTCTTGCTCTGATGAAGTGAGTAAAGCAGGCTGCCGCACTGTGCTGTCTTGCTCTGATGAAGTGAGTAAAGCAGGCTGCCACACTGTGCTGTCTTGCTCTGATGAAGTGGGTAAAGCAGGCTGCCACACTGTGCTGTCTTGCTCTGATGAAGTGAGTAAAGCAGGCTGCCGTGCTGTGTTGTCTTGCTCTGACGAAGTGAGTAAAGCAGGCTGCCGCATTGTGCTGTCTTGCTGTGATGAAGTGAGTAAAGCAGGCTGCCGCACTGTGCTGTCTTGCTCTGATGAAGTGAGTAAAGCAGGCTGCCGCACTGTGCTGTCTTGCTGTGATGAAGTGAGTAAAGCAGGCTGCCGCACTGTGCTGTCTTGCTGTGACGAAGTGAGTAAAGCAGGCTGCCGTGCTGTGCTGTCTTGCTGTGACGAAGTGAGTAAAGCAGGCTGCCGCGCTGTGCTGTCTTGCTGTGACGAAGTGAGTAAAGCAGGCTGCCGCACTGTGCTGTCTTGCTGTGACGAAGTGAGTAAAGCAGGCTGCCGCGCTGTGCTGTCTTGCTGTGATGAAGTGAGTAAAGCAGGCTGCCGCGCTGTGCTGTCTTGCTCTGATGAAGTGAGTACGTTGCGGGTTGCCATGGCGTGCCACCACTCTGCACAACTCGCCACGATAGTGACAGTCTCGCGTTTGTGGAGACGGAACATCTGCTTCAGGTGCTGATCGACATTTCACAACTACTGGGAAAGCACAAAAGGAAATGTACGAGGCTGTCGATGACAGCCTTCATCCCCACCACTGCCATTATGACAGCCTCCATCCCCACCACTGCCATTATGACAGCCTCCGTCCCCACCACTGCCATTATGACAGTCTCCATCCAACACTACCATTATGACAGCCTCCATCCCCACCACTGCCATTATGACAGCCTCCATCCCCACCACTGCCATTATTACAGCTTCCATCCACCACTGCCATTATGACAGCCTCCATCCCCACCACTGCCATTATGACAGCCTCCATCCCCACCTCTGCCATGATGACAGCCTCCATCCCCACCACTGCCATTATTACAGCTTCCATCCAACACTGCCATAATGACAGCCTCCATCCCCACCACTGCCATTATGACAGCCTCCATCCCTACCACTGCCATTATGACAGCCTCCATCCCCACCTCTGCCATGATGACAGCCTCCATCCCCACCACTGCCATTATGACAGCTTCCATCCAACACTGCCATTATGACAGACTCCATCCCCACCACTGCCATTATGACAGCCTCCATCCCCACCACTGCCATTATGAGAGCCTCCATCCCCACCACTGCCATTATGAGAGCCTCCATCCCCACCACTGCCATGATGACACTCCATCCTCACGACTGCCATGATGACACTCCATCCCCACCACTGCCATTATGACACCCTCCATCCAACACTACCATTATGACAGCCTCCGTCCCCACCGCTGCCATTATGACACCCTCCATCCCCACTGCTGCCATTATGACAGCCTCCGTCCCCACCACTGCCATTATGACAGCCTCCATCCAACACTGCCATTATGACAGCCTCCATCCCCACCGCTGCTACGATGACAGCCTCCATCCTCACCACTGCCATTATGACAGCCTCCATCCCCACCACTGCCATTATGACAGCCTCCATCCCCACCACTGCCATTATGACAGCCTCCATCCCCACCACTGCCATTATGACAGCCTCCATCCCCACCACTGCCATTATGACAGCCTCCATCCCCACCACTGCCATTATGACAGCCTCCATCCCCACCACTGCCATTATGACAGCCTCCATCCCCACCGCTGCCACGATGACAGCCTCCATCCCCACCACTGCCATTATGACAGCCTCCATTCCCACCACTGCCATTATGACACCCTCCATCCCCACCACTGCCATTATGACAGCCTCCATCCCCACCACTGCCATTATGAGAGCCTCCATCCCCACCACTGCCATTATGAGAGCCTCCATCCCCACCACTGCCATGATGACACTCCATCCTCACCACTGCCATGATGACACTCCATCCCCACCACTGCCATGATGACACTCCATCCCCACCACTGCCATTATGACAGCCTCCATCCCCACCACTGCCATTATGACAGCCTCCATCCAACACTGCCATTATGACAGCCTCCATCCCCACCTCTGCCATTATGACAGCCTCCATCCCCACCGCTGCCACGATGACAGCCTCCATCTCCACCGCTTCCATTATGACACCCTCCATCCCCACCGCTGCCATTATGACAGCCTCCATCCCCACCACTGCCATTATGACAGCCTCCATCCCCACCACTGCCATTATGACAGCCTCCATCCCCACCACTGCCATTATGACAGCCTCCATCCCCACCACTGCCATTATGACAGCCTCCATCCCCACCACTGCCATGATGACAGCCTCCATCCCCACCACTGCCATTATGACAGCCTCCATCCCCACCACTGCCATTATGACAGCCTCCATCCCCACCACTGCCATTATGACAGCCTCCATCCCCACCACTGCCATTATGACAGCCTCCATCCCCACCACTGCCATTATGACAGCCTCCATCCCCACCACTGCCATTATGACAGCCTCCTTCCCCACCACTGCCATTATGACAGCCTCCATCCCCACCACTGCCATTATGACAGCCTCCATCCCCACCACTGCCTTTATGACAGCCTCCATCCCCACCACTGCCATTATGACAGCCTCCATCCCCACCACTGCCATGATGACACTCCATCCCCACCACTGCCATTATGACAGCCTCCATCCCCACCACTACCATTATGACACCCTCCATCCCCACCACTGCCATTATGACAGCCTCCATCCCCACCGCTGCCACGATGACAGCCTCCATCTCCACCACTGCCATTATGACACCCTCCATCCCCACCGCTGCCATTATGACAGCCTCCATCCCCACCACTGCCATTATGACAGCCTCCATCCCCACCACTGCCATTATGACAGCCTCCATCCCCACCACTGCCATTATGACAGCCTCCATCCCCACCACTGCCATTATGACAGCCTCCATCCCCACCACTGCCATTATTACAGCCTCCATCCCCACCACTGCCATTATGACAGCCTCCAACCCCACCACTGCCATGATGACAGCTTCCATCCCCACCACTGCCATTATGACAGCCTCCATCCCCACCACTGCCATTATGACAGCCTCCATCCCCACCACTGCCATTATGACACCCTCCATCCCCACCGCTGCCATTATGACAGCCTCCATCCCCACCGCTGCCATTATGACACCCTCCATCCCCACCACTGCCATTATGACAGCCTCCGTCCCCACCACTGCCATTATGACAGCCTCCATCCCCACCACTGCCATTATGACAGCCTCCGTCCCCACCACTGCCATTATGACAGCCTCCATCCCCACCTCTGCCATGATGACAGCCTCCATCCCCACCACTGCCATGATGACAGCCTCCATCCCCACCGCTGCCATTATGACAGCCTCCATCCCCACCACTGCCATTATGACAGCCTCCATCCCCACCACTGCCATTATGACAGCCTCCATCCCCACCACTGCCATTATGAGAGCCTCCATCCCCACCACTGCCATTATGACACCCTCCATCCCCACCACTGCCATTATTACAGCCTCCATCCCCACCACTGCCATTATGACACCCTCCATCCCCACCACTGCCATTATTACAGCCTCCATCCCCACCACTGCCATTATGACAGCCTCCATCCAACACTACCATTATGACAGCCTCCATCCCCACCACTGCCATTATGACAGCCTCCATCCCCACCACTGCCATTATGACAGCCTCCATCCCCACCACTGCCATTATGACACCCTCCATCCCCACCACTGCCAGTATTACAGCCTCCATCCCCACCACTGCCATTATGACAGCCTCCATCCCCACCACTGCCATTATGACACCCTCCATCCCCACCACTGCCATTATTACAGCCTCCATCCCCACCACTGCCACGATGACAGGGTTCCCTGTAAGGACGGCGGAAACATTGATTTGCAGGAAACTGTAGCAGTTGTAAGAACACAGAGAGAACGCAAGGTATTTGTACCTGAAATTGCTCATGAGCATTGACGCCGTGAGTTTAGATCAGGCAAGGGAGAAGGATGATGAACGGGGAAGGGGGATGAAGGGGAAAGGGAGAAGAGGGGGAAGGGGGATGAAGGGGGATGAAGGGAAATGAACGAGACCTAGGGGGAAGAGGGGTTGGGAACTTGGAAGGGGTGCTTGGATGGGGAGACTGTAGATGACAGTAGGTGAGATGGAGTACGGGATGGGGGCGGGAACTTGGAAGGGGTGGTTAGATGGGGAGACTGTAGATGACAGTAGGTTAAATGGGGTAGGGGGTGGGGGCGGGGACTTGGAAGGGGTGGTTGGATGGGGAGACTGTAGATGACAGTAGGTGAGATGGAGTACGGGGTGGGGGCGGGGACTTGGAAGGGGTGGTTGGATGGGGAGACTGTAGATGACAGTAGGTGAGATGGAGTACGGGATGGGGGCGGGGACTTGGAAGGGGTGGTTGGATGGGGAGACTGTAGATGACAGTAGGTGAAATGGGGTAGGGGGTGGGGGCGGGGACTTGGAAGGGGTGGTTGGATGGGGAGACTGTAGATGACAGTAGGTGAAATGGGGTAGGGGGTGGGGGCGGGGACTTGGAAGGGGTGGTTGGATGGGGAGACTGTAGATGACAGTAGGTGAGATGGAGTACGGGGTGGGGGTGGGGACTTGGAAGTGGTGGTTGGATGGGGAGACTGTAGTTGACAGTAGGTGAGATGGAGTACGGGGTGGGGGCGGGGACTTGGAAGGGGTGGTTGGATGGGGAGACTGTAGATGACAGTAGGTGAGATGGAGTACGGGGTGGGGGTGGGGACTTGGAAGGGGTGGTTGGATGGGGAGACTGTAGATGACAGTAGGTGAGATGGAGTACGGGGTGGGGGCGGGGACTTGGAAGGGGTGGTTGGATGGGGAGACTGTAGATGACAGTAGGTGCGATGGAGTACGGGGTGGGGGTGGGGACTTGGAACGGGTGGTTGGATGGGGA
>JAWQFJ010026652.1:62500-65000 GCA_034096865.1 Theodoxus fluviatilis | reverse complement strand
TACCTATGACTTACGAAATTCTATTTATAGAAGACATGACCTTGAATCTTCAAGTGTTGAGTGTATTTGGCTGGAGCTGAAACAATCTTCAAAGACTTCTCTTCTCCTGGGATTCTTGTACAGAAACCCTGCCTCCACCTTCTGTTGGTATGATGACTTCGTAAGCATGATGGACAAAGTGAGTGCTCTTGGAAAAGATATTCTTCTTCTTGGTGACTTTAATATAGACTACCTAAAAATTAACGGTGCATGGAATTCAACTACCCTGCTCTTTGGACTCAAGCAATTGGTTCATACAGCCACTAGGGTCACTCAATCAACATCGACTCTTATTGATCACATATATACCACCAACATCCATCTGATACAAAGCACTTGGGTGCCAAGAATGGGCATTAGTGATCATTTTCCAATCATCTGCTCCTTGCACGCTAAACTCTCCAAAAGAAAAAAACGCGATCATTCATATCTGAACTATAGATCGTTCAAAAACTTTGATGCCAAAACCTTTTGTTCTGACCTCCAAAAGACACCCTTCCATGAAGTCCAATATCACACCGATCCAAACTGTGCACTTCAGCTTTGGTACAACATATTTCTAGGAGTAATTAACAAACACGTTCCGATCAGAAGAAAACGCGTGCGTCATCCAACGCTGCCACCATGGTTAACCAAGGAAGTAATGCAAGCAATGTCCCTCAGAGACAAACACAGGAAAAGCAATGATTTCGTTGCATATAAAAAACAAAGAAATGCAGTTAAAAGCTTAGTGAGGAAAGCAAAGAAAGAATATTTTCAGAAACTTATAACTGATAACAAAAACATCACCTCAGTATGGAACGCCATAAATACCTTTACCAAACGAAACGGAGCTAAAGCTCACTCATCATACCCATCCGATGATGTTAATGACTGCAATAATCACTTCCTTTCTGTGGCTGAAAAGTTATTCCCTCGCGATAGTAACCATAATTTCCAATCTGATACAGCATATCTCCAAGAATTCTGCCAAGAGAGACTATTGTCTTCATTGGAATTTGAGATTCCTCTTCTTGCTGTTCATGAAGTTGGCAGATTTATTGAAAAACTCAACTCTAAAACAACAGGACCTGATGGCATCAATAGCTTTCTTCTTAAACTCTCTCTTCCATATGTAATCGACTCGCTCACATACATATACAATTTGTGTATTATCAAGCAAAACTTCCCAGATGAATGGAAAAAAGCTAAAGTTATCCCTCTACCAAAAGTGAAAACTCCCACAAGTCTAGATGACTTCCGACCCATATCAGTTCTATCAATTTTATCAAAACCAATTGAAAAGCACGTTCACAAACATCTGTTGGCATTTCTTGATCGGCACAGTCTTCTACACCCCCTTCAATCGGGCTTCCGACCAAAACATTCCTGCCATACTGCATTATCCCACCTGATTGACACCTGGCTGCACGCCATTAACACCTCGAAAGTTATAGGATCTGTCTTCCTAGATTTCAGAAAAGCTTTTGACATGGTACATCACGACATACTATTGGATAAACTGACTCTTTATTTTCATGGTCACACGACTGTGAAGTTTTTTCAGTCATTCCTGGATAATCGACAACAATGTGTCCAATTCGATGGGCACGTTTCCAAGTATGGTATTCTAAAAGCCGGTGTCCCACAGGGATCTGTACTAGGCCCCCTTTTATTCTGCTTATTCATAAATGACCTACCCTTGCATATCACAGATAGAAAGGTCTCATGTAACATGTTTGCAGATGATACAACGCTGTCTACCGCGGACAGCTCAATCGAAACTGTGGCAGATAAACTCCAAAAGAGTCTTGATGAAATATGTTGCTGGTGTCTTTCAAATCATATGGTCCTCAACCCGTCCAAAACCAAGTATATGGTGATAACCACAAGGCAAAAACATCAACTACATCCTTTGTCACTCCCACTCTCACTTGATGCAGAGCCGATAGAAAAGGTGAAAGAACACAAAGTGCTTGGGGTGATGATTGACGAACAGTTAGACTGGAATTCACACATAAATCTAATGTGCAAAAAGATTTCAAGCAATCTCTTTCTACTGTCAAAGCTGAGGCACTTTGTAGACACGGAAACCTGCAAAATCTTTTTCAGTGCCCACATCATATCACACATCAATTACGCATCAACATTGTGGGATAACTGTAGTGAAGCTAATTTGAAGAGAGTTAATTCACTTTACAGAAGAGCTTCTAAGCTTATGGTCCCAAATAAATCTCTCAGCACTGAAAAGAAAATGGAAATGCTTGACATTTTGCCTCTCCATAAGCATCTGCAGCTCAATAAGTGTGTGCTTGTGAAAAAGGTAAAAGATGGCCGAACACCAGAATATTTAACCAAACTATTTGAGCAGTCATCATTCAGAGGACGTGACAAACTTCTCCTGCCTCAGCCTCGCATCGATTTGTTCAAATCGAGCCTATCTTACTCTGGGGCTGCTCTGTGGAATACACTGCCTGATGAC
>JAWQFJ010026652.1:35000-57500 GCA_034096865.1 Theodoxus fluviatilis | reverse complement strand
GCACAATGAAATGCAAAGAAACAGCAGACAGAGGCACAATGAAATGCAAAGACACAAGAGTCAAAGGCACAAAGAAATGCAAAGAAACAGCAGTCAGAGGCACATTGAAATGCAAAGAAACAACAGTCAGAGAGGCAATGAAATGGAAAGAAACAGAAGACAGAGGAGCAATGAAGTGCAAAGAAACAGCAGTCAGAGAGGCAATGAAATGGAAAGAAACAGAAGACAGAGGAGCAATGAAGTGCAAAGAAACAGCAGTCAGAGAGAAAATAAAAAGCAAAGAAACAACAGAGAGGCAATGAAATGCGAAGAAACATCAGTCAGAAGGGGAAATAAAATGCAAAGAAACAGCAGTCAGAGGGAGGAGTCAACTGCAAAGACACAGCTGACAGAGGACATAGCAGACAGAGGGACAATGAAATGCAGATGCAAAGAGGAAGAATACGAGACAGTGAAATGAATGAGCGTGTTTAGCTACGAGGGAATGATACTGGGTGGAGCGATACAGGGATGTTGGTAAAATCAAAGAAGCTGACGTATGTGCGAAGGAGGGTGGGGATGTGGAGCACTTGCATAATACAATGTGCGTCCTCTCAGGAATGATAACTGGTTATGAAGGGACGTTTTTGCAAAGCCTCATAATATTCGATCAGTCAGACCCTTGCTTAATTTGAGTTGTATTTGCGCCGTTGTGCGTTACGTTAACAGCGTTGCAAATTGACGTCTTAGAAGCGCAACGAAACATACTCTCAATAAATCATCCAGACTGCAGATCAAAGCCAAAGTAAGGATCCCTGAATAAGGTCCAGAATAATCACCGACGGAATGGGAGATACTTCCACATCAGCTCTATGGGAAATAACGCATGAGGACACCAGGAAGAAAGCAGCCAATAAGACAGAGGACTCTCATTTTGACGTCATTATTCTCAATACGGCATCGTTATGCAATCTCTTTACGCACTGACGGGGGTAAATGTCAATGTGAAACGATCTATCATGAGCCCTTTGTTCCAGAATATTCCTTGACGAGTGAGGTATATTTACAGAGGGGGAATGTTATTGCAAAGCGGTTACAGAAGACAAAAATGTAGATAGTGGTGAGATAAAGGAGGAAAACATGTAGGATGAAGAACATGAACAAACGAATGATTTAATTTATAAGCCCACCGTTTGATGAATGACACTAATAACAAAAGAGCAGTTTATCAACATAATATGAATCCTTTACTTTGAATATACGAGAAGAATGCCATTTTGACATAGTAAAGGTCACATCATTTGTATTAAATAAACATCATTTTCTGCTTTTACATCTTCCTACTCTTAGTAACAAAGCGTAAATGTTCATCAACACATCTTAAGGTGAAAAAGGGAGGGAAGGAGGGAGAGATATAAAGTGAGAGAGAGAGAGAGAGAGAGAGAGAGAGAGAGAGAGAGAGAGTGTGTGTGTGAAAGAAAGTGAGAGAGAGAAAGTGAGAGATAGAGAGATACAATAACAATGACAAATGTTTTTTCGAATAGGCCAGCGGCTTGTTTCGAAGGAATGTTTACAACAACAACAAAATAACGAATCAAAATGTATCGAGACTAAAAGTCTTGCGAATCGACGCGACGGTTTGGAAAAAAAGTCTCTATTGCATCACACCAGCAGTCAGGAAGTCTCGAGCACACCAGCAGTCAGGAGGGTCTCCAGCACACCAGCAGTCAGGAGAGTCTCCAGCGCACCAGCAGTCAGGAGAGTCTCCAGCACACCAGCAGTCAGGAGAGTCTCGAGCACACCAGCAGTCAGGAGGGTCTCGAGCACACCAGCAGTCAGGAGGGTCTCCAGCACACCAGCAGTCAGGAGGGTCTCGAGCACACCAGCAGTCAGGAGGGTCTCGAGCACACCAGCAGTCAGGAGGGTCTCCAGCACACCAGCAGTCAGGAGAGTCTCGAGCACACCAGCAGTCAGGAGGGTCTCGAGCACACCAGCAGTCAGGAGGGTCTCGAGCACACCAGCAGTCAGGAGAGTCTCGAGCACACCAGCAGTCAGGAGGGTCTCCAGCACACCAGCAGTCAGGAGGGTCTCGAGCACACCAGCAGTCAGGAGAGTCTCGAGCACACCAGCAGTCAGGAGGGTCTCCAGCACACCAGCAGTCAGGAGAGTCTCGAGCACACCAGCAGTCAGGAGAGTCTCGAGCACACCAGCAGTCAGGAGGGTCTCGAGCACACCAGCAGTCAGGAGGGTCTCGAGCACACCAGCAGTCAGGAGAGTCTCGAGCACACCAGCAGTCAGGAGGATCTCCAGCACACCAGCAGTCAGGAGAGTCTCGAGCACACCAGCAGTCAGGAAGTCTCGAGCACACCAGCAGTCAGGAGGGTCTCGAGCACACCAGCAGTCAGGAGAGTCTCGAGCACACCAGCAGTCAGGAGGGTCTCGAGCACACCAGCAGTCAGGAGGGTCTCGAGCACACCAGCAGTCAGGAGGGTCTCGAGCACACCAGCAGTCAGGAAGTCTCGAGCACACCAGCAGTCAGGAGGGTCTCCAGCACACCAGCAGTCAGGAGAGTCTCGAGCACACCAGCAGTCAGGAGGGTCTCGAGCACACCAGCAGTCAGGAGGGTCTCGAGCACACCAGCAGTCAGGAGAGTCTCGAGCACACCAGCAGTCAGGAGGGTCTCCAGCACACCAGCAGTCAGGAGGGTCTCGAGCACACCAGCAGTCAGGAGAGTCTCGAGCACACCAGCAGTCAGGAGCGTCTCGAGCACACCAGCAGTCAGGAGAGTCTCGAGCACACCAGCAGTCAGGAGGGTCTCCAGCACACCAGCAGTCAGGAGAGTCTCGAGCACACCAGCAGTCAGGAGGGTCTCGAGCATACCAGCAGTCAGGAGGGTCTCGAGCACACCAGCAGTCAGGAGAGCCTCGAGCACACCAGCAGTCAGGAGGGTCTCCAGCACACCAGCAGCCAGGAGGGTCTCGAGCACACCAGCAGTCAGGAGGGTCTCGAGCACACCAGCAGTCAGGAGGGTCTCGAGCACACCAGCAGTCAGGAGGGTCTCGAGCACACCAGCAGTCAGGAGGGTCTCCAGCACACCAGCAGTCAGGAGGGTCTCGAGCACACCAGCAGTCAGGAGGGTCTCGAGCACACCAGCAGTCAGGAGAGTCTCGAGCACACCAGCAGTCAGGAGGGTCTCGAGCACACCAGCAGTCAGGAGGGTCTCGAGCACACCAGCAGTCAGGAGAGTCTCGAGCACACCAGCAGTCAGGAAGTCTCGAGCACACCAGCAGTCAGGAGGGTCTCGAGCACACCAGCAGTCAGGAGGGTCTCGAGCACACCAGCAGTCAGGAGGGTCTCGAGCACACCAGCAGTCAGGAGGGTCTCGAGCACACCAGCAGTCAGGAGGGTCTCGAGCACACCAGCAGTCAGGAGAGTCTCCAGCACACCAGCAGTCAGGAGAGTCTCGAGCACACCAGCAGTCAGGAGGGTCTCGAGCACACCAGCAGTCAGGAGGGTCTCGAGCACACCAGCAGTCAGGAGAGTCTCGAGCACACCAGCAGTCAGGAGGGTCTCGAGCACACCAGCAGTCAGGAGGGTCTCGAGCACACCAGCAGTCAGGAGAGTCTCGAGCACACCAGCAGTCAGGAAGTCTCGAGCACACCAGCAGTCAGGAGGGTCTCGAGCACACCAGCAGTCAGGAGGGTCTCGAGCACACCAGCAGTCAGGAGAGTCTCCAGCACACCAGCAGTCAGGAGGGTCTCCAGCACACCAGCAGTCAGGAGAGTCTCGAGCACACCAGCAGTCAGGAGAGTCTCCAGCACACCAGCAGTCAGGAGAGCCTCGAGCACACCAGCAGTCAGGAGAGTCTCCAGCACACCAGCAGTCAGGAGGGTCTCGAGCACACCAGCAGTCAGGAAGTCTCGAGCACACCAGCAGTCAGGAGGGTCTCGAGCACACCAGCAGTCAGGAGAGTCTCGAGCACACCAGCAGTCAGGAGAGTCTCGAGCACACCAGCAGTCAGGAGGGTCTCGAGCACACCAGCAGTCAGGAGAGTCTCGAGCACACCAGCAGTCAGGAGGGTCTCGAGCACACCAGCAGTCAGGAGGGTCTCGAGCACACCAGCAGTCAGGAGAGTCTCGAGCACACCAGCAGTCAGGAGGGTCTCGAGCACACCAGCAGTCAGGAGAGTCTCGAGCACACCAGCAGTCAGGAGGGTCTCGAGCACACCAGCAGTCAGGAGAGTCTCGAGCACACCAGCAGTCAGGAGGGTCTCGAGCACACCAGCAGTCAGGAGGGTCTCGAGCACACCAGCAGTCAGGAGAGTCTCGAGCACACCAGCAGTCAGGAGGTCTCGAGCACACCAGCAGTCAGGAGAGTCTCGAGCACACCAGCAGTCAGGAGGGTCTCGAGCACACCAGCAGTCAGGAGGGTCTCGAGCACACCAGCAGTCAGGAGGGTCTCGAGCACACCAGCAGTCAGGAGGGTCTCGAGCACACCAGCAGTCAGGAGAGTCTCGAGCACACCAGCAGTCAGGAGGGTCTCGAGCACACCAGCAGTCAGGAGGGTCTCGAGCACACCAGCAGTCAGGAGGGTCTCGAGCACACCAGCAGTCAGGAGGGTCTCGAGCACACCAGCAGTCAGGAGGGTCTCGAGCACACCAGCAGTCAGGAGGGTCTCGAGCACACCAGCAGTCAGGAGAGTCTCGAGCACACCAGCAGTCAGGAGAGTCTCGAGCACACCAGCAGTCAGGAGGGTCTCGAGCACACCAGCAGTCAGGAGGGTCTCGAGCACACCAGCAGTCAGGAGGGTCTCGAGCACACCAGCAGTCAGGAGAGTCTCGAGCACACCAGCAGTCAGGAGGGTCTCGAGCACACCAGCAGTCAGGAGAGTCTCGAGCACACCAGCAGTCAGGAGAGTCTCGAGCACACCAGCAGTCAGGAGGGTCTCGAGCACACCAGCAGTCAGGAGGGTCTCGAGCACACCAGCAGTCAGGAGGGTCTCGAGCACACCAGCAGTCAGGAGAGTCTCGAGCACACCAGCAGTCAGGAGAGTCTCGAGCACACCAGCAGTCAGGAGGGTCTCGAGCACACCAGCAGTCAGGAGAGTCTCGAGCACACCAGCAGTCAGGAGAGTCTCGAGCACACCAGCAGTCAGGAGGGTCTCGAGCACACCAGCAGTCAGGAGAGTCTCGAGCACACCAGCAGTCAGGAGAGTCTCGAGCACACCAGCAGTCAGGAGGGTCTCGAGCACACCAGCAGTCAGGAGAGTCTCGAGCACACCAGCAGTCAGGAGAGTCTCGAGCACACCAGCAGTCAGGAGAGTCTCGAGCACACCAGCAGTCAGGAGGGTCTCGAGCACACCAGCAGTCAGGAGAGTCTCGAGCACACCAGCAGTCAGGAGAGTCTCGAGCACACCAGCAGTCAGGAGGTCTCGAGCACACCAGCAGTCAGGAGAGTCTCGAGCACACCAGCAGTCAGGAGGGTCTCGAGCACACCAGCAGTCAGGAGAGTCTCGAGCACACCAGCAGTCAGGAGGGTCTCGAGCACACCAGCAGTCAGGAAGTCTCGAGCACACCAGCAGTCAGGAGAGTCTCGAGCACACCAGCAGTCAGGAGGGTCTCGAGCACACCAGCAGTCAGGAGAGTCTCGAGCACACCAGCAGTCAGGAGAGTCTCGAGCACACCAGCAGTCAGGAGAGTCTCGAGCACACCAGCAGTCAGGAGGGTCTCGAGCACACCAGCAGTCAGGAGGGTCTCGAGCACACCAGCAGTCAGGAGAGTCTCGAGCACACCAGCAGTCAGGAGGGTCTCGAGCACACCAGCAGTCAGGAGGGTCTCGAGCACACCAGCAGTCAGGAGAGTCTCGAGCACACCAGCAGTCAGGAGGGTCTCGAGCACACCAGCAGTCAGGAGGGTCTCGAGCACACCAGCAGTCAGGAAGTCTCGAGCACACCAGCAGTCAGGAGGGTCTCGAGCACACCAGCAGTCAGGAGGGTCTCGAGCACACCAGCAGTCAGGAGCGTCAGGAGAGTCTCGAGCACACCAGCAGTCAGGAGAGTCTCGAGCACACCAGCAGTCAGGAGAGTCTCGAGCACACCAGCAGTCAGGAGGGTCTCGAGCACACCAGCAGTCAGGAGGGTCTCGAGCACACCAGCAGTCAGGAGGGTCTCGAGCACACCAGCAGTCAGGAGGGTCTCGAGCACACCAGCAGTCAGGAGGGTCTCGAGCACACCAGCAGTCAGGAGAGTCTCGAGCACACCAGCAGTCAGGAGGGTCTCCAGCACACCAGCAGTCAGGAGGGTCTCGAGCACACCAGCAGTCAGGAGGGTCTCGAGCACACCAGCAGTCAGGAGGGTCTCGAGCACACCAGCAGTCAGGAGGGTCTCGAGCACACCAGCAGTCAGGAGAGTCTCCAGCACACCAGCAGTCAGGAAGTCTCGAGCACACCAGCAGTCAGGAGAGTCTCGAGCACACCAGCAGTCAGGAGGGTCTCGAGCACACCAGCAGTCAGGAGGGTCTCGAGCACACCAGCAGTCAGGAGAGTCTCGAGCACACCAGCAGTCAGGAGGGTCTCGAGCACACCAGCAGTCAGGAGAGTCTCGAGCACACCAGCAGTCAGGAGAGTCTCGAGCACACCAGCAGTCAGGAGAGTCTCGAGCACACCAGCAGTCAGGAGGGTCTCGAGCACACCAGCAGTCAGGAGAGTCTCGAGCACACCGCAGTCAGGAGGTCTCGAGCACCCAGCAGGAGGTCTCCAGCACACCAGCAGTCAGGAGAGTCTCGAGCACACCAGCAGTCAGGAAGTCTCGAGCACACCAGCAGTCAGGAGGGTCTCCAGCACACCAGCAGTCAGGAGAGTCTCCAGCACACCAGCAGTCAGGAGGGTCTCGAGCACACCAGCAGTCAGGAGGGTCTCGAGCACACCAGCAGTCAGGAGGGCCTCGAGCACACCAGCAGTCAGGAGGGTCTCGAGCACACCAGCAGTCAGGAGAGTCTCGAGCACACCAGCAGTCAGGAGGGTCTCCAGCACACCAGCAGTCAGGAGGGTCTCGAGCACACCAGCAGTCAGGAGGGTCTCGAGCACACCAGCACACGATCAGTTGGCACCGATATGAGAGCTCTTTTGACAGGAGATTTGTTCGCTGGCCTGCAGATTTCTCGCTTGCGAGAGTCGATAGCTTCTCTCTCGCCGTACTCCAACCAACAGTCCGATTTGCAGTCTGTTCTGATGCATCATTTCTGGAATCGGACGTGTCAGCGTTGGGGGATGCGCAGATTTCTTTTTCGTCGGCACAAGACGAGCTTGGAGACGGCTCGACAGACGGGCAGGTGAACTCGATGCTGTTCAGGGCCCGTATTCACAACGGCGATTTATCTTTTTAACACTCGATTTATCCCCTAGCCCCGCGTTATCTTGATCGGTTAGATAAGGTACGCTCGTCAGAGGATCCTAGGTTGCGGTTTGCTATATATACTGGTTTCCAGCCAAGGGAGAGCGGAACAAGCAGTTGGAATCGTCTGAGTTTAGAGATAAATCGGAGTTAAAATAAATCGCCGATAAATCGCCGTTGTGAATACGGGCCCAGAGCACTTTGCTGGGAAAGGAGGCTCCTACCCTGATCGTCCTCCAGGTATTTCCTGAATTTCTCCAAACACTGCTGTAACACTTCTGGCGTCACCTGCTCGTTCTCCTCATCACACTCATGATCAGCCTCCATTAATCCAGCATCTTGCACATTATCGGATCAAGGAACAGCGGCAATTGCACTACTACTGTCCTCTAACACGGCAGCCGCACACACAGTCGACAACACACTTTGGGAGTGTGAACGACGTGATTCTTTATCTGCACGTGCAGGTCGAGCTTCGCCTGACACAACTTCCAACACAGCAGGTTCTTTAGCAATGTTTATTTCCCCTGCTTCTGAATGAATTCGAATTGAAACATTGTTCGCGGCAATTCTCGGGTCCAAACTAGTAGAAATATACTCTACCTTTGATACTGTTGCATTTGTCTTAGTTGGTCTCGTCGACGTTGACACGGAGGCTTGCGTCGCCAGTGCTGGTGTTTGCAAATGGCAGGCCGTCCTCTGGCTTAAAGCGGAGAATGACGACCATTGTTGCGCCTTCTCCGACCACTTTCCATGACGGGATACCCTTAGTTTGGACGAGACTTTTTTTTTTAACACAAGGTACATTTATTAAAAAACGTGATTAATAAGTGGCATTTGCAAGCTTTTCACACTGAATGAATAAAGTTTCTCAGCCACTTCTGAATCATGATGAGGTTGTACGGTCTCACAATCAGCAGAGTGGCTTTTGGGTTCGGGGTAAGAAGATTAAAAAAAAAAATCAGTTTATTGGGTCTAGAAAATACACAAGAAGGACAAAATTACAAGGAAAGCAAAACAAGAAAGAGACGAAAATAGCATCAATAATATGAATATCAACACCACAATATCATCATCATCATCATCATCATCATCATCATCATCATCATCATCATCATCATCATCATCATCATCATCATCATCATCATCATCATCATCATCATCATCATCATCATCACCAGTATCATCATCATCACCAGTACCATCACCATCATCATCATCAGTTACGGGTTGGGGGAGACTGGGAGAGGAGTGAAGGTGCATGGACAGAGGTGGCATGGGTCCCTCATTGGGTTGGATTTGAGGGAAAAACAAATGTCTGAGCTAATCCTTCTACGTAAACGAAATCGACAAGGAAGGATTAGATGAATGGTGTAGACTTGTAATTGTGACGTGCGCTCGTGCGTGTGTGCGCGCACGTGTGTGCGCGCGTGTGTGCGCGCGCGCGCGCGCGTGTGTGTGTGTGTGTGTGAGAGAGAGAGAGAGAGAGAGAGAGAGAGAGAGAGAGAGAGGGAGGGAGAGAGAGAGTTTATCCCGTGCTAACATTCAGGAGTAGTACCACTTAAAATATTGCACAGGTCACCCCATTTATTGATGTAGTCGTCAGTGTTGTTGCTGCTTTGGGAAATGAATTTTTCAATTAATCCGTTTTGTCTTAAAATGTTAAGGAAGCCCTTAGTGTTTGGTTGACAACTTCTATATTTTTGGACGAGACTTGTCAATGCATTTTCCGTGGCTGCTCGCAGTTCGTTGACAGGCATTTCGTCGCTTGATATTTAACAAAAACTTTCTGAAGTGACATAGCAAGAGAACACGCCCTCTCAATTATCCAGGGGCAGAGCACTCATGAGAGAGAGAGAGAGAGAGAGAGAGAGAGAGAGAGAGAGAGAGAGAGAGAGAGAGAGAGTAAAAGAAACATGTACAAATGAAACTTCTTCTGAACATGATTTGTGGCCGGAAATAAATGAAGTAACGCATAGTGCCTCATATCTGTATCGCCTCATATCTGTATCGCCTCATATCTGTATCGCCTCATATCTGTATCGTCTCATATCTGTATCGCCTCATATCTGTATCATTGATTCGACAAGACACGCCATTCCGAGCTGCATTTCAACATGTATCCAATGTTTCATGCTGCCACAAGCCTTCTCATGGTTTAAATAGCGTACGTCTTAACTTCACATAAATCAGTACACACAAAAACTCAAGGCGACCTCTTTTGTCGTGTGCGTCTGTGTCCTACCCGACATCCGGTGTTTCTCCTGGGTGTGATGGATGAAGGCTCTCGGATTTTGACGTTCACAACGGAGCGAGACTGCTGATGCAGTCATATCCACTCTGAGAATGAGCCTCTATATAAAAATACAGCAATGTGGCCGTACTATTTCATTCTCGCCTTCCCTTACACAGATACGTGTGTATGTGTGTGTGTGTGTGTGTGTGTGTGTGTGTGTGTGTGTGTGTGTCTGTGTGTGAGTGTGTGTGTGTGTGTGTGTGTGCGCGTGCGCGCGTGTGTGAATGTGTGAATGTGTGAATGTGTGTGTGTGTGTGTGTGTCTGTCTGTGAGTGTGTGTGTGTGTGTCTGTGAGTGTGTGTGTGTGTCTGTGAGTGTGTGTGCGTGTGTGTGTCTGTGAGAGTGTGTGTGTGTGTGTGTGCGTGCATGCGTGCGTACGCTTTTCTATGGCTCTGAAAAAATGACGTCTAATGCAATCAGCTTTTTAGTCTTTGCCTCCAGTCTCTCTTTTCATAAACCTTTCCCTCTTTCTTTCACTAAAGTCCCTTGCCAGAACGACATCCATGAAGATCCCCCTCACCATTTTTATTTCTAAAGTCAGCGTGGACAATTCTCCTCGCCCCTCTTTTTCCTTTATGACCATCAAAATATAACACCATCTGCTCTACACATACGCTGTCCATCAGTCGTTGAACCCCTGCCGGCTGGACGGACTTTGACTTTCATTGAATCCAAAACAAGAACGGTCGAGTTTGCGCGAAGGGTTGCTTGTACAAAGGGAGCTCGAGGAGGAAAAAAACCCTGACCCAGGGTTACGTGATGAGGAGGATTTCTTCGAGCCAGCCAGCGCTCTTCAATTATTTCCCTTGAATGCCCAGAGAACGAGCCTTCATCTTTTGGGATCTCTCAGGTTCCAGACCAAAGCCCTACTTGCCGGATCGGCTTTGGAATGCCGAGCCACTCCAAGTGTCCAAGACGAGATGAGACCATGCCTGCCCCTGGCCAAGCACGTGACCCTGCCGTGGCCCGTCGTTGTGATTTAGGACTCTGAAAAGTGCACTCATCCCTGGAGTCTCACTGTGTACTCGAGACGCTGCTACAACGTTCTGGCGATGTTGTGACGCTGCCAAGTTACGGTGTTGCATGCAACTCTGGTTGCAGCTATGTTGGGGAGGCTGCTTTAGGTACATTGCTACATACTGTAGTTATGTCCATGAATAAAACTATGCAGTTAAGACGTCGTCTCAACATTTCAGGTGCGTTGTCACGTTTATGTTAATGCCATTGTCATCGTCAACTTCGTCGGCGTCGTTGTCGTCATCAACAGCATCGTCGTAACATTTACCATCATCACCGCCTCCTTTACCACCACACCATCACCATCATTACCATCAATATTCATAACACACCCCTAGCACCACCAACACCACCACCATCACCACCACCATCTCCACCACCATCACCACCACCATCACCACCATCACCACCATCACCATCACCACCACCACCACCATCACCACCACCACCACCACCACCACCACCATCATCACCACCACCACCACCACCATCACCACCACCACCACCACCACCACCACCACACCACCACCACCACCACCACCATCACCACCACCATCACCACCACCATCACCACCACCATCACCAGCAGCACATTATCATCATCGCCTTTGCCAACCCCGCCACCAATACCACCGCCACCAATACCACCGCCATTACCGCCACCAACACCACCGCCATTACCGCCACCAACACCACCGCCATTACCGCCACCAACACCATCGCAATCACCGCCACCAACACCATCGCAATCACCGCCACCAACACCACCGCCATCACGATCACTACCACAACCACCACCACCACCACTTTTCGTGTCCTGAGATGACAGGACTTCCTCATGGTCTGCTCTAATCAATATGAGCGTATTTCAGTCATAAAAAGAAGACATTTCCATTAACGCACCTCAACCTCTCGAGCGGAAAAGTGGGCACGCGACAATGTAGTCACTACACACTGTTTATCTGATACGTTTGCAGATTTAAACCATGAAGGGAGATGAAACAAAGTGACTTCAAACTGGTCAAGTCATTTTTTCATACAACATTTTGCTCTCTATCCTATAATTTGAAAATACACAACATTCCTGGTTGGAAACGAATGCCGTCGTTCCCATGTCGCACTACTAACATGTAAGCTGAATATCTGATAGAGGATCTTGTCCAGTGGTTCAAGCGCTCGATCGCAGACCCTTGCGCCTAAAGGCAGCGGCGATGGAAACTGCATCCCCGGTTAGACTTGTCCACTCGCATGGGATCTGTTCAACCAGGAGTAAAAACGAGCTCCTGCGAGGAAAATGACAACACCCTCTTGATGCAGCCCTCAGTCTGCATTGGTTACAACACTCCCCAAGGAGTGGAATTGGTGTTGGTGCCTGATTGTGCACGTCCTGCTACGGCGTGTGATGTCAAATGCCAGTAAATGGATAGATTGTGGCCATTTGGTATGTGGGCAAAGTACAAAGCACATCGCATTCAGCGTGGCTGATATATCTCTGTGTTCAGAATGAGCACAGCGATTACAGCGTTTGAAATGCAGTCCCTTGCAGCTGACGGGTGCGGTGTTCGAAGCCGCACAGATCCTAAATTTGCATCTTAGGTCAAGGTGGTTCACCCACATTGCCTCTCTTACCGAGGAGTAAAACCGGTAACTGGGTGATGCCCAGCAGCGACTAGAGGTGGAATTCCCAAAAATTAATTTCCTAAAATAAGAACAAAAGTATCGACGACGACGACGACGACGACGACGATGATGATGATGATGATGATGATGATGATGATGATGATGATGATACGTTGCTACATAACACGAAGGCCTTTACATGTTTCAGAATGAAGCAGAATCAGGCGGAGGAACAACCAAGATGTGAGAAAGGACAACGATGCCCCGATGTCATTGGCAGCGTTATCTGAAAACTAAAGGAGAAGTCCTTCGGTGTCCTTCCTCATATCGACCATTCCCCTCAAAGTGAAGTGCCCCTCCTGATTGCATTGCAAGTAACGAACTTAATATAATGCACTTGGAATTTATAGCTTATACTTTTGGTCAACCGTCATTCTAAGCAGCAAGAGAATATTGATTTGATAAAATATTTCATATTTCGTCTCCGACAGTTTTGAGAACGACTGGTTATGCTGTGTGATTGCTCACAACAATTTTGAATGATTTCAGAAAGTAAGATCTATGAGAATATGTGGCATGCACACGATTTCATTCCATTTTTCTTCACTTCTGTAAAAGCGAAGCTTAACAAAATCGGAAATACAACAATCACCCGGCAAGACACAAGAACATTTCTGGGTGGCATTTTCGAGTCATGCACTTGATCAAACAATGAGAGCGTGATGAGTGATACAAGGAAATGCCTGTGGTTGTAATGCAATGATACAGGCTGTTTCTGTTTCAATACAAGGTATACATGTAATTTACTCATTTACAAACATGGGGCACTATAGAGTCAATATCTTCCATGTATGCAGTGGACGAGGTGTGGGCGATCTAACTTGCCAAGAAGGAGTAACCCCCACACCACCACGATCCATGCAAGTGCCACATATCGCTAGCGGGGGTCATTCTGAGTCGACCCACTGGTGTGAGGCTTTAACAGCTCCGTGATCGTGGTTTCCTCTGGTGCTGGATGTATGCAACCGAAGCCGTCGTGAGCGAACCTCCAGGGTGTAAACAGAAGCTTTTAACAATGGGGTTTTTTATATTCAAAACGCTCAGATGTTTATAACAACTTCCACCTAAAAAGGGTATACCAGTTGTTTGGCGCTGAGAAAACAATGCAGGATGAGTCATCCTTGATCTTAAGACTTTCTTTGACCATCAAAGAGATACACTTCTGCCTAGGTGTAAATAAGTCATCTCTGACATACTAAATGACCACGTTGATAACGACCTCAAGACATGAACTCATGTAAAACTCAGCCAAGCAGGAAAGTTGATTGCTAGTAGTAGTAGTGTAGGGTTCTCCAACTCCTCCCTTCAGCGACAAAAATAATGGATATCAATCGTTGTTCTTGGGGAAGAAATCAACAACCTGACGAGGCAATAAGTAACACAAATGGTAGTAGTAAAACAAATCGCCCACGATGTCATTCGCTGACATTTCCGAAGGAAATAATACCACGTCAGGTTGCAAGATCCCACAACTCGAGGTGAAAACCTATTCTAGTTCACTAGAGACTTCGCCACTTGAGGAAACCTCTACACGACATCACACGGCAGGCCTTGCAGTGGAATCCTCAGGGCAAGAGACGAGTTGGTCGCCTCAAGACCACCTGGAGGCGATCCTGCGAGGAAGAGATGAAGAGCTGCAACCTGTCATGGGGAGAGCTAAAGAAGGTTGCCCAGAACCGAGTACGCTGGAGAACTGTTGCCGAGGCCCTATGTTCCACAAGGAACTCAAGGGAATAAGTCAAGTAAGTCAAGAGACTTCTCCTAACGGCGAAAGTGTCTCTAGCCCAGTTGACATCACGTGATGGAAGGTTTTCGTCCAATTAATGCAAATGGAGGTCACACAAGAGGCTTGTGGGATAGCCGATCTGCTCCCTGACATACGCCGTTAAAGTAGTTCTATGACTATATCGCACAAAACTCTAAACTTACTCTTGTTGGGGCAAGTAATAAGCGCTTATTCGATAAAATAAACTGTCTGTGTTGAAATGGAAACGAGTTTTGACATTTGAATGATTTCTGTAAAAAGTGGAGAGAAAAATAGTATCAGAACGAACCATTTTTGGCGCAATGCTGTAATGCGAAGGGTCAAGTCTATTATGCATTCATTGCGAACTGTGCCAGAGTCAATACTGACTCGGGTTCACAGAATGGTAAAAACCAACACTGTGCAAGTAATCAGAAGACACACGAGAGTTAGCATCCTTCTTTCCCAAGGGTTTCAACTCGTCTTCTTTCCGTAAGGCAGAGGATGCTTCCTATCACCAAGGTCAACGAATGCTGCACGCCCAGCACGAGCTGCCCAAGACGTTCAAAGACGCACGCTAACTGGATCGGCAAGGCGGGAATTACAGAGTCTGCTGACGTCACCGTGCGTCCTATAAATATTTGGACCCGTCTGGACACGCTGCCCCCCCAAAGCTGCGTGCTGCCCTCCTCGGATGCGAAACTGATGAAAAGATTATCGAGGACTTGCCGCGAATTACAATTTCATGAGAGCCAGATCAAACCAGAAGCGTCTACCCCTGGACCATGTGATGTCTGACGTAATTCGAAGCAGGTTTCCGGACGATCGAGAGAAGAAGTAATAAAGTATGTATTGAGGCAAATATTGGTTTTGCTGTGCATGATAATAAATCATTTTGTAACAAAATTCACTCAATGTAGATGTTGCAGGAGGAAGAAAGCTGTGACTTATGGAACTGTATGGTTGCTGTTGAAAATGTTATGAGGGCGGAATCTACCGAAAAAAAGATACATCTTCTTTCCCCTTCCTAACTTGAACAATGCTGTTTTCTAAATACTATTGAACATGGATATAAGTCAATTGGCTACGATTTTCACACACTGGCATTTGCATGAGTGAAGAAGAGACGGAACAATATCCTTTGCCATTATCACCACAATGCGGAGCAGATCATAGATTATATCCTCATGAAGGTTTTTCTTCTTCACTTCATGAAAAATCTCACCCACAGAAAAGATAACGGTCTTTTCGAAAGCCAAGTATTTTAAAATTGGTCTCATTTTCCACGGATGTTCCTAGCACACACCCATTACCGATGGCCACAGGAAAGGGATAGCCCTCCTGGATAGTGATAAACTGGGGACAGTGAAAAAGTCATCAGCCGGCTTTTGGGCTCATTTACATATCAGCCTGTGGCAATAGTGATCTCACCAGGAGTGCCGCTCGTGGCGATGGTTTAGAAGATTCTAACTCTTTGCGATCACCCTTTTTTGCTGTCCACTTTCATCCTTGCATCCTACATGCAGGCGTCTGTTTGTCACAGGCAGCCATGTGAAAGAGCAGGAACGCTTTGAAGGGGCAGTCAGGCCTCAGGCTAGGCAAGTCTTTTTCAAAAATAAATTCAAGAAAAAGCCACTTGGTGAAGAAAACCCAAGGCAAGGCATGGAAAATTTGTTTCGACTCCGCCAGATCGCTCTAACACCTTCGATCAGACTTGTGTCAGCTTTCACAGCCGAGAAGATGGCTGACAAGTCTGGAAATGTCTGGAGACTGAGCTCCCACTGGCATTGAAGAACCACTCCTTGTCCAAAACCCACTGTCGGGAAAAATCCATTGCCTCTCTCGACACGTACTTATTTTCTTCCACTCAAGTTTCTCACCCTGGATGTCACTTTGAACGAGATTACTGACAAACGATCAATGTTTGAAAGCAAAAAGTTTCAAAAGTACAACAGCCAAAAGAAGATATGTTTAAGCCATGTTAAACGTGCATGGGGTACTTTAGAAAAACTTGAACTGAAACAAGAAAGGTCCTTTGAAAACCAGATGTGTCAAGAAAATATAGTAATTACTCATGCAAAGCCATTCCCAGAGTGCCTCTCTTCACAACACACATCATGCACCTCTCAACATCCTGTGCCATCAAAGCTTGTTTTAATTGGCAGAATGTCAGGGTAGTGCACAAAGCATAGTAACGTTGAAAATGGATGAACGAACGAGCCGCAAACTCTTTTGATGTCGAGTTAATTTGATGTGGATTAAATTGCTGTTGTAATTCGTATTTCACACAACTTTTGGAGAGTTCCGATGTTTCTTACCACAGTTTTACTGGGAAATATTTTGAGACTTTAACAGATCCGTAAGCTATGCGTCGATTGATAACGGTACATTGTCTATGCAGTATGCATCGCACTTGGTTTTCATCTGCGCTAGGAAGACCGTTGTGTCAGTGCATACATGTCCCAAAAGGTATGCCGGCACGACATACTTGTCTTTCGTTGATAGAAAGAGCCGAAGACAAAAGTTTGTTTATGTTGATTTACCAGGGCTTATCACCAAGGCAATACGTTTGTCAGAGCCTTTCAATCGAAATGTTTGGCTTTGATTTGACTCGAATCATAATATTTCTACAGTAACGACTGAAATGCATGGGGACAATGTAAACAGTTTTTTTTACAGAGATTGCGACAGTTGGAACCAACGAGGAGATACATACTTGTTGCAGATTGTCTAGTGTGAATAGGCATGTGGCTGGCAGTCCAGGTCGTGACAACTGAAACTCTTGCAGTTAGGATTCACGAATCAGATTGCCTGTGGTAGCGCAACTCTGGTGAATGCCTACTCCGTTTCGTAGGTACCCAGATTGTTTGCCCGTCGTCTCATCTTGAAACTGCTGTGAAGGTCGAGCCAGAAGACGGCACGGAACTGAGTCTAAAAACGGCTGATGTCAGACAGAGAACATCTTTCTTGGGGCTGTCCATCCCAAGGAATCACTTGACAATTCTATGTGCAAAAGCCAGACTTTGCAACCGGTCATAGCGCGTCCGAGAGCGTCATCTCGTCCACACGATCAATATTCCGGTCCACACCGCCCCTTCCCATGACCCTGATAACCCCCATCGATTGGAGATCGATCACCAATCAGTACCCACTGGAGGCTTTTTGATGGCACTAGCAGTGTCTGGCGTTGGTCACTGCTTCCCAGGAGAGCTGTCTGTAGGCCAGAAAGAGCACGGATGTACAAGAGGAGTAAAGGAGCTAGCTGATTGATAACGTATTTTAAGGTCATTCAGTGGTTGGGGATTCTCTCTCTCTCTCTCTCTCTCTCTCTCTCTCTCTCTCTCTCTCTCTCTCTCTCTCTCTCTCTCTCTCTCTCTCTCCTCTCTCTCTCCTCTCTCTCTCTCTCTCTCTCTCTCTCTCTCTCTCTCTCTCTCTCTCTCTCTCTCTCTCTCTCTCTCTCTCTCTCTTGCATACAAAAAACACAAAGAAATGCAGTTAAAAGCTTAGTGGAGAAAGCGAAGAAAGAATATTTTCAGAAACTTAATACTGATAATAAAAACATCACCTCAGTATGGAATGCCATAAATACCTTTACCAAACGAAACGGAGGTAAAGCTCAATCATCATACCCATCCGATGATGTTAATGACTACAATAATCACTTCCTTTCTGAGGCTGAAAAGTTATTCCCTCGCGATAGCAACCATACTTTCCAATCTGAAACAACATATCTCCAAGAATTCTGCGAAGAGAGACTATTGTGTTCATTGGAATTTGAGATTCCTCTTCTTGCTGTTCATGAAGTTGGCAGATTTATTGAAAAACTCAACTCTAAAACAACAGGACCTGATGGCATCAATAGCTTTCTTCTTAAACTCTCTCTTCCATATGTAATCGACTCGCTCACATACATATACAATTTGTGCATTATCAAGCAAAACTTCCCAAATAAATCTCTCAGCACTGAAAAGAAAATGGAAATGCTTGACATCTTGCCTCTCGATAAGCATCTGCAGCTCAATAAGTGTGTGCTTGTGAACAAGGTAAAAGATGGCAGAACACCAGAATATCTAACCAAACAATTTGAGCAGTCATCATTCAGAGGACATGACAAATTTCTACTGCCTCAGCCTCGCATCGATTTGTTCAAATCGAGCCTATCTTACTCTGGGGCTGCTCTGTGAAATACACTGCCTGATGACATAAAATGTATCAAATCTTTGCCTATGTTCAAGACAATATTCGCACTATTCTCAGGCATCATCCTATGACATAGTTTTCCACGCTTTCATCTGACGTCTAGACAGTGGAACGGCTAAGTGTGTATTCTAGATTGTCCATTCTTCACATATTCTTACTTCAGGCCACCCCTGGCTGAACTATTGGAGATATTCCGGCTGATTGAGGGTGGGGGAGTAGGGGAGGGAGTGTACACCAAGAGGCTTTGGCCTACATGTATGTTATTTGTTTTTAACATTTGGATGTTTAGAAAATTGTTTTTTATGTATATGTCATTGTAGTTACTTCAAATTCCATATTTAAATTTTGCTTCTCTGGTACACTATCTACCCATTTCAGCATGTTTAAGAAATTGTACATGCATAATTCTTGCGATATTTATACTGACTCACTCACACATTCTCTCTCTCTCTCTCTCTCTCTCTCTCTCTCTCTCTCTCTACCTCTCTCTTTCTCGCTCTCTTATCCCTCCCTCTCCCCCACCCTTTCTCTCCAACCCACCCACCCTCTTACCTTCATTCTCTCTTCCCTTCTTCCCCCTTTCCCCAGCCCCCTCTCTCTCTCTCTCTCTCTCTCTCTCTCTCTCTCTCTCTCTCTCTGTGTCTCTGTCTCTGTTTATCTCTTCTGTCTCTGTCTGTCTGTCTGTCTGTCTCTTTCTCCCTCTTCCTCTTTCTCTATCTCCTATCTCTCTCTCCCTCCCTCTTTCTCTCTCTATTTCCTATCTCTCACTCTTTCTCTCTCTCTCTTTATATCTCTATTTCTCTATGTCTCTATTTCTCTCTGCCTCTCTTTCTCTCTCTCTCTCACTCTCTCTCTCTCTCTCTCTCTCTTTCTCTCTCTCTCTCTCGCTCTCTCTCTCTCTCTCTCTCAACTAAAAAAAGAACATACTGCTAGCTGGTCATATAGGCATGAATCGTAAATAGATTCGCGGTATGCTCCGACGCTTCTGCTTTTATTTATTATTTTCGTCTTGCAAATGGCTGCGAGTCAGGTTGATGAGGCATGCTGAGGAACCATTTCCCTCCCTCCTCTTCGTTTAAGGCTGAAGGCACAGTCCGTGGTGTTACGAGGAAAAACATGCAACAAAAAGGTAGAAAGACTACCACTTAGCGAAGACATTGCTGCATTTCCAGCCGAAAGACCGAAACGGAGTGAGCCTGCGTACTGTGGTGAGTGTTGTAGCAATTTCCCGATGGTTCGGCACCACTTCGTGATACCACATCAATCCAAGCGTGTTCATGCCTTCGCTCTTCCTTGCGGTGAGCTGTCGCGGAGAAAATATGCAGACTCCTTTGCTTATGCAGATATGACAGTTACAGTTTCCCCTTTTACCATATTCAACAGATAGGAAAATGAATGGTCAAAACAACTGTGTTGATACATTTTTGAGCTACATTTTCTAACTAATTCTCCGATTCCTCTCTCCTTCTCTTCCTTACGCGCGCGCGCGCGCGCGCGTGTGTGTGTGTGAGTGTGTGTGTGTGTGTGTGTGTGTGTGTGTGTGGTGTGTGTGTGTGTGTGTATCTCTGTGTGTGAGTGTGTGTGTGTGTGTGTGTGTGTGTGTGTGTATGAGAGAGAGAGAGAGAAAGAGAGAGAGAGAGAGACAGAGAGAGACAGAGAGAGAGAGACAAACACTCACTCACATACACACACACACACACACACACACACACACACACACACACACACACACACACACACACATCCAGACACTCGCTCAAATGCACGCGCTCTTTCAAAACTAGGATTTTTTTCTCATTGTTTTTTTTAATACTATGCTGAGATACATAAACGGAGAAAAATATCCTGATTGTTGTTTACGTTAGTTCTATATGTTCTCTGTCGGAAATCAATACCTTTTTTCACAAATGAATTTTTTCAAGGTGATACGAAAGCCACACAAGCCCTGAGGGCAAGTCTATCATAAAAATAATTTCGATTTATACTGTCATGCACATCTTCGAACAGAAACGCGGCTAAGAGTTAATCATGATTCATTTAACACAACGGCATAAGCAAATACCGGTTAACTGTTGTGTCTTGACGGTGAAGTCGTGGCATCATTTGAGGAAATCAACAAGTAAATAAGCAGCAGTCCAAATCACCCATATGTCAAGATGTGCATCTGAACTCATATAGCCTCTTCTCTTGTTACTTGTGGACGTTTTCATCATCTCTGGAAGGGTAGATGGACAGAGAGCCCCATTTGCAGATTATGAAGACAAGAAGACGCTAACATGTCTAGCATGCACTTGCTCATTAAGTCAATGCTCTAGGTGCTTGTCTCCTCTGTACGTCAAACGAGATTTGCAAAGCTTCTCAACGGATGAAACCCAAGGCAGAGCAGCAATTACTGGAGGTATTTGCCAATACCAGAGTGAGCCAGAAGAATGTCTCCTCATTAAGGCGCCGAAGGACAAGGGGAAGCAGGACGTTGAACCAAGACATTCGTGGAGAAATTTGCATGGCTTGGATTCGCCCAGGCACGTCGATAAGACGGGAGACCTTGAGAAAGGGAGATACGCGAGCGAGAGTTCGCATTGCGCCATCTCCAATGCAGATGACGTTGAGGGGCGGACACCCCCGCAGTTTACTCTGACGTAGAAACCTGCTTCCGAAGTCATCCGGAAGTCGCAACGAGGCATGGGGGTCAAAGGCTGACTGGTTCAGAGGTGATGCCTGCAGTGCGTGTACCACCAGACAGTCGCCATCAATATCCATGTATTACAGCCAGTGAAGACGGCAAAAGAGCAGCAGCAGCAGTAGCAGCAGAAGAAGAGGAGAAGGAGGAAGAAGAGGAGAAGGTGGATAAGGGGGAGGTGGATAAGGGGGAGGTGGATAAGGGGGAGATGGAGGGAGAGGTGGAGGGGGAGGGAGAGGAGGTGAAAGAAGAGGAGAAAAAGGAAGAGGAGGAGGAGGAGAGGAAAAGAAGGAGGAAGAGGAGGAGGAGGGGGAAGAGGAGGAGAAGGAGAAGGGGGAGGAGAAAGAGGAGGAGGAGGAGGAGGAGGAGGAGGAGGAGGAAGGAGGAGGAGGAGGAGAAGGAGGAGGAGGAGGAGGAGGAGGAGGGGTATGGGGAGGGGAAAGAGGAGGAGAAGGGGAAGGAGAAGGGGGGGAAGGATGAGGAGGAGGAGGAGGAAGAGGAGGAGGAGGAGGAGAAGAAGAAGAAGGAGGAGGAGGAGGAGAAGAAGAAGAAGGAGGAGGAGGAGGAGGAGGAGGAGGAGGAGGAGGAGGAGGAGGAGGAGGAGGAGGAGGAGGAGGAGGGGGAGGAGAAGGAGGAGGAGGAGGAGGTGGAGGAGGAGGAGGAGGAGGAGGAAAGAGAAGGAAGGAGGAGGAGGAGGAGGAGGAGGAGGAGGAGGAGGAGGAGGAGGAGGAGGAGGAGGAAAAGAAGGAGAAGGAGGAAAAGAAGGAGGAGGAGGAGGAATAGGAAGAGGAGAAGGAATAGGAGGAGGAGGAGGAGGAGGAGGAGGAGGAGGAGGAGGAGGAGGAGGAGGAGGAGGAGGAGGAGGAGGAGGAGGAGGAGGAGGAGGAGGGGAAAGAGGAGGAGGAGGGGAAAGAGAAGGAGGAAGGGAAAGAGGAGAAGGAGGGGAAGGAGTAGGAGGGGAAAGAGGAGGAGGGGAAGGAGGAGGAGGAGGAATAGGGGGGGGGGATCTTCCACATCCATCTACTCCATATCTTCAGACAACTGGCGCTTTTACAATCCCCATCCGCCCTACCCATTCACGGAGGACAATGGGCATTACCTGTCTCATCTTTCCTGCCTACCATCTACGACAGTGGTGTGCCATCGACAACTTCCATCGCCATCGCTGCCTTCCCCTCCCATTTCCTTCAATAACCAATCCAGGAATCTAAATGAGCGAGATTTACTTGTCCAGTCCAGATTGAAGGTGGATGTGTTATATTGGAATGATGACCAAGTAACTTCGTCTTGTTGAGAATGCAGGGTTGAACACCCTTCGTAATGGAATTCCATTGCCCTAGGCAATATGTATTGCAGATCTCTCTCTCTCTCTCTCTCTCTCTCTCTCTCTCTCTCTCTCTTTCTCTCTCTCTCTTCTTTCTGTCTCTGTCTCTGACTCTCTCTGTCTCTGTCAAGCATCAGGTGAATATAAATTATGACGTCATGATCTCGTGACGTCGATGCCAGTTGACATTC
>JAWQFJ010026652.1:0-30000 GCA_034096865.1 Theodoxus fluviatilis | reverse complement strand
GCGTGCCAGTAACAGATAATAACGGGGGGTGGGGTTGGGGGTGGGGGTGGGGTGGGGTGAGGGTGGACTTTTGCTTTCCCACCTTTCGTTGTTGTGCTCACCTTACTTTAATGAATTTCAGTTTGTTAATATATGCATGCACTTCCAAAAGTTATAAATGAACAAAGCAACCGTTTACTTGTACACTTATAAACACATCGAAAAACACACACTTGTGCTGACTATGAGGATATCCTTGTCGTGATGCGAGAGAGAAGTGTAAAAATGGTGCCATACCGACGCTATTTACAGCTCCTTGTTCGATAGACACTCGCAGAAGCTCAAAAGAATTTCGATTATATGTTTTTACACAGACACACGCGACTTTACTGTGTCGGTTACATCAACAAAAATTCCATTACAAGTTTTAAGTTCTTTCTGGAAAGTAAAGTTGTTGGTTGGGAATAAAGAAATATCAAGCATGACAGAAACTTGAAAGACAACTACTTTTTTCTTTAAGATCCAGCATCATGGCCAAGATTAAAAGGGAAAAAACCCACCTGAAGTAAGCTACATCTCAAGTAAAACATGTGTGCTATTTCCGGCCTATGGAAATGGTCAAAGGCTACTGATTTCTTTCTCTTCTTTTACCACCAGCGGCTTGTTCGCAAAGAGCGCAAAAACCGACACCCTAATAGCGACAAATCATGCTCCACCTACACAGTTCCGTACTCCAGACATGTTTGCACGAGTGGAGAAGCGTCGTGTCCCCTCTTGCTCCATAAATTTCACGGCAAAACGTCGCCACTCCTTCACGCCAAGAAGGACGCAGCGTTTTGTCCTCGTCCGTCGATGCGAATTCAATGGGACGTTTGAACCGAAAGACGTCTGCGGCTACGAAACTAAACGCGGTACACACCGGAAGTCCCAGCAACTGCCCACGCACCACGTCACGTGGACAGAAGGCATTTGCATGCAGGATCAAAAACCTGTTCACAATCAAGATGGCGTTTTCGTGTCGGCTTTGCCTCACAATGAGGTGACAAGGGCGGATAGTGGCTGCAAAGACCATGCAAACGTAGTCAACTCAGCGTTGGCGTCTGCACCATCTTGGAATCGTCGACCTTGGTAACCCTAGAACTCCATGGCCTTCTCGTGACTTCGTGCTGGACTGCTGTTGACCAGTAGTGTTCTTTGCTTGCAACGCTGCTGCAACTCGGTGATGCGTTGCTGCCATGCACTTAAAAGGTGTACGGTCGTGCATACAGAGCAAGGATGCTTCGTCTCTGGCAATCTAGCTTCAATTGTGTGAAATCGGAGGAAAGGTGAATACAGTGATTTCCACAAGCGGTATATACGGGACCACGGTTATTTCTACAAATGTGTGTGCGTTTGAGTGTGTGTGTGTGTGTGTGTGTGTGTGTGTGTGTGTGTGAGAGAGAGAGAGAGAGAGAGAGAGAGACAGAGAGAGAGAGACAGAGAGAGAGAAAGAGAGAGAGAGAGAGAGAAAGAGAGAGAGAGAAAGAGAGAGAGACAGAGTGTGTTCATATCTCCGGCAATCCATCTTTCTTTTTCTCTTTGATCTCAGTCTTCACCTGCCGTTTCACACGCGCGAGCGCGTGCACACACACGCGCGCGCGCATACACACACACACACACTCACGCACGCACGCAAGCATGCATACGTGCACATGCACATGCGCACACACACATGCACGCACCCACACGCATAACACACACACACATCGTTTCTATTTTAGGCAGCTTATAAAACCAGGTTCCTCCCATTTCTATAATTTGGCTGCTCTCCATCGTCCACCGGGAATTACGTGGGAGAACATGCAAGGCGACTAGTGTGCCGGAAGAAAGCGCCCACATAAAAATCGTAAAACATCAAAAACTGCAGACGGGGGGAAAAGCAACAAAACTGCGCAAAGCAGAAATTACAGCGAATGTTTCACTGCCTGAGAATAAATTATTTGTTTTTCATTTGTGTCTGCTATTCATCTACGGGGAGACAAGAAAGTCCGCAGTAAACCGATGTCACTTATTTGCCTGATATTTTTCCACGCCGCTAAATGGGGCGTTCAGTTGATCCAGACAACGTTACGGAAGAAGTGTGAAAATAATTGTCCCGACGTGTGATTATCGAGACCACGTTTTCCTTCCAGATATGAGGCCACAGATCGGTAAACACTCACCGAGAAAGGAGAGGTTCGCTGTGTTTTTTCTTAGGGAAAAAGAGGGCCCTCCAGCAATTTTATGGAAGTTTCCTCGCGTTATCGCCCATTAAGCCTTCTTTCTGCGCGCCTTGAAGAAGTGTTGCAGAGAAATTACAGCAGAGCAGCAGGTTCACTCGTTACAAGCGCAATCTAACGCTATCTGGGCAGACACACGCTCCCCTATCTCAAAATGATGGGGCGAGAATTTCAGCCAGAGCAGTAGTGGCTGAGTTTTGTGCTTGCAAGCGACTGTGTTCAAAGCTTTCCTCTTCGATATGGCCTTTGGGATTTTATGGTGTTGCAGGTAGTTCGTTTGTAGAGAAACAGAACATTTTAGCCTTCTCTTTTTTAACTCAGCAAAGGAGGTTGTGTTTTATTCTCGGTTCGTTCGTTAATGAGTTATTCTCATAAAATCCTAATAACATGTGGTGCGAGGTAAGGGTTTTTACTCAAGAAAAAATGCTTAAAATACCGGAGCCAATTATCTCGTTTTGTTTGCAAATCACGAAGCTGATGACGTCAAACTATTCATAACGTCGTCGTTTGCGTTGCGCACTCAGAAATCGCTTTCAACCACTAAAACTAAACTAGAATGACCAATGAAGAGAACGTGTGGCGTCCTTGGTGGAGGTTTGCGCTCTCAGAGTTCTCTCTAGTTTGTTGAGTATTAAATAAACATAATTATATCTAACGGGACTGCCAGCTTCGCCGAATTACGAGAGAGGTCCCGGACACAGTGATTCGCGGAAACATCACTTCCAGTGAGCCACTATTTTACAATAGCTGCGCTGTTCGCTCTTCGATGAAAGCTCACTAACATAAAATATTAATTTGTCAGTCTGAAGAATTCTTCTGGATGACAAGTACAGCACCTAAACTGTTGCAATAAAACTAACGGCAACACTGAAAAATCACGTGTACATTCCCGCACTAGTCTGGCAAATGTAAACAAATTTATCGACTATGAATTCTTGCTCATTACGGTCAAAGTGTCTTTGATTATTTCAATCTTCGAATTCATTAAATTCAGATACACATGAAAGACACCACTATGTGAAAACACGATTATTACTAGTCCACTGTAGCTTTAATTCTACCGGAAGTGATGTTCCCGCGAATGTCAAAACGTCACAGAGAGGCCAAATGACAAATCGCGTCAAAACTGCAGAAACTGGTGGTCCCATTAGATAGTGTCTTTAGCTTGATCAATAAATCTGACGCATTAAAAATCATGGGTTACAGTTTTGAATGTACAGTGGTGTTGTATTGTTTCTTACTGCTGTATTTTTTGCGATTATATGTCATGATATTTTTTGCATATAGCCTAAATATTCATACTTATAGCATTTAACATTTATTGTATCCATAACTATATTATACATGTATATATTTAGTTGTATATGGTAGCATTATGAATACAGGGAACCTCTTCTCATAGAAACAGGAAACAATACACAGAGGAAACTGCTTGGCAAAGATATTATCCATCACCTACACATTTCCTGGTACAGTTCGAAATGCATGTATATCCTTGTAAATGCTAAACTAGCCATCTGATACGGACAACAATTACACATTTCTTTCAGTTAAATTACATGTGAAAAACATAGTCAAACGCTGGATAACATTTCTCGTCCTTTGCTCAGAGACCAATATACAGTCATCGAACAAAAGTGCAGTTGTGGAACATGTGAATGCACGACTTTCTAAAGGAATCAAAATAGCTCTTGGAATGCAGTCTTGTCCCGCGCCAGGTCACGCAAATCCTCGCGTAACCGGAGTGGGATTTCGTCCAGAACGTATGTCTTCGGAATCCGAGCGTAAACAGACAACCACAAAAACAAAGCTTGCAAATTTCTTAGCTGAAACTAGTGCCATGTGTGGTTGTCGGAACATATGCAGAGAAACAGCCTCTTCTGGAAAGCGACTATGAAAAGCCACGATGTCCAATTAGCTTGGGTAAACCTGATTAATTTCAAAAATGTATCAACTAGATAAGATGATTACCTGCAAATGGCGGCCAAATGTGTTGTGCAGAAAGATGACTGTGCATTGTTTTTGTTTTTCGCCAGGTCCCACCATGACAGGCATCTGCAGAATTATTATTTGTCTGAGTGGTTACCGGTCGTGCAGATTTGCTGGCGGAATCGTGGCATATGACGTGTGCTCACTCGGAATTCTCTTGTCAGTCTCATTTAGTCGACTGGCACCAACTGCATGCCAGATTTTCTTAGCAGCACCTACTGTCGTGGCCATCTCGTTTTCGAAAAATAAAAGTGTACTGCTTTTTTAATGGTACCGTTGTGCACACAATCAAGATATATATAGATGTTTACTTTTGGCATTTGCAGTAGATTTGCCCTCCAAATCGTTTGTGCTACCGTTTTCCGATGTGCAATATTTCTGTAATAATTGGAAGAACATTCACGATTATCTCCGTCAAGACCATCCCATAGGACCCAATGAAAGATTACGAAAGAACAATCCAGCACTTAGTCAGTTACATATTTTCTCCCATGCAACCACGTTGCTTTTCCCAAGAGACAACATGCCATGATGATGCAAGGTAATGCCATCCATCCGTCGCATTAGACAAGTCATTGCAACACAACAGAGACTGAGAATGCGACAGTTTTGGGCGAAATATAGAGAGCACGGGTCTGATCTAGTGGAGGCAATGCAATTACAGAAAATCTAATAACCAACAGCTTCTGATACCCTCCGTGCCAGCACAGTCTAGGGAGTGTCCACACGTTCCAGCAGGGAAGTATGCTAATGTCACATACTGACTCATGCCCCAGATTCCCTCTCTATCTACAGATCCCATGTCTGATAACCTAGGGAAATAAGAGCATCACGACCCTCATATTTCCATGAAATAGAGGCGACCCTAAAATTCCGTTTTGATCTCCTTGGTGAGACTGGCGGCTATGCACGGGAAGCCAAGCTTACTCTATATTCGTTGATATCATAATGTTTACCTCCGACATCAAATATCTTGGTGGCCCTGATAACTCACGCTTAAAGAGTGCGAGTCGTGCAGAGGGGAGCGTATAGCGAGCAAAAACTTGCTTCATCTGCATATTTACATGCAGTTATCATCACTGGGACGTGGTGTAGGATGTGCATGCGTTCATGCGTTAAATTCCTTGGTTCAGGAAAAGTTTGTATAATTTCGGTGCAGAACAGTAAATCTACATCGCTGTGCAGCGCCTGAGCACAGGATCCGGGAAAGATCGGTCTTGGTATCAAGGCCTTCTTCTCGAACGCCGTCACACCTGGAGACCAGTTCCTGCAATAAAGTGTGTTGTTCTGAGCTGTTGTGCAGCAGTCCATACAGTTTTCAGACCCATCAACTGGTTGTGGCTATGACTCCTCTCTGTGTGTGTGGTGATGTTTGCAGTCCTGGGGAACATGCCAAAGTCTCTTCTGCTTCTCCACAACAACATGTCGACGTTGGGGAAAGATAGAGTTTTCGGTAGATGTGATATCTCAGTCTGTGCCTTGTCCTCAGTCGGATGATTGTCATCTGTTCTTGTCTGGATAGCTTGTGGTAGCTGTCCTTCGGCGGTTGTGTCCGGTACAGAGATTTGATGATAGTGATCATCTCTGTAGATGATACTTCATTGTTTTCTTGTTCATTCTCTGCTCTCATGTTGGCATCGTGAAGCCTACACATCAGATGAGCCCTTTGGCTCCATCCATCCCTAAGCGCATCCTAAGTGACTAGGGAAATCGAAATGTGAATTTTGCTCTGGCAACTCTTGTGAATTTTCATCATTGGAGGTTTGACATAGCCCACGCGGGCTGATGGGCAGTGGAACTCGAACCTATCTCATAAGTTTATTATAACTGTTAAGTGAATCGTAGTTGAATCCACTGCCGTGAATGTATATTTATTCATTGATAACAAGTGGGTGTTTATCCTACAAGGCTGACAGACACATAAACTCCATCTATCTATCCATCCCAGGTTGGCTAGTTTGTCAGCTTCATAATTCCCGTATGTTCTACATTGTGACGGAATCCATTGTAGAATTGTTCTGAGACTTGCTATTTTAAGTGCCTTTTTCTAGGTAGGGAGCTATTTGTTCTGCATTGCATGCCTGGAACATGAACGTGGCATTTGTGAGAAAAATATATTGAGAATCTCTTTCGACCTTGCTGCTGCTGATATTTGCCTTCAACCCTGCCGCTGTTTATCGTGCGCACTCCCTATGAGTTTTTTCTATGTGCGCTCGCACTGCCCGCAAATAACATTAACTTCAGAAATATACTCGTTTTAAAGAAAGTGTTGCATCAATCGCATTCAAACTTTGTAGGCAGGACTTAAATATATTCTGATTCAATATGGCGACATTTTGAAAACAATCATTGCCAAATGGTATTGGTATTAGTTTGATACATGTGAGCGACAAATAAGAATATCTTCATGACTGCTTTGGAAAATGTATGTGACAAAGTATGCATAGATTAACACTTTCAATTTAACAGTGCCTGTAGGCGCCAATATTTCCGTCTATTTTATCTGAAGGTTTGCTTGTCTTTTAATGCAATTTGATATTTACAGAGTGTGGTCGCCCTGTCGACAGTATAAGAGTTTAACGCTGACTATTACATGGTTCCAGCCTGCAAAGCTCGTGTCGGATACAAGGCGCGCACATCAGCCAGAACGCATGCTATGCCAGACGATATCAAACTATTTGCAGTGGTCATTGACCCGAAGCGTTCCTAGCCGTCTCCATAAATACCTCCCCTCACTTGAAGACTCCGTCCCAATCATTAGTGCATCATTGACAACGCGTTTTGCAACCCAAGTAAACGCATCACATTTAGCATATCTGTAGACGTAAGATATACATCACACCACATATTCATAGCTTCATGGGCCCTTTTGACATTTTTGTCGTTGGGTGCTAAGCATTGATAAGTTCCCAACTTAATGTATACGGATCTTCAAGGCACGTATGTGCTTCTTTGATGACTAGCACTTTAATGGACCAACTACGCCCATAAGGCTAACATTTCTCACAACTTTCAAGCTTCTGAGAGCTAAGAGACCCCAAAGAAAATATGATGTGGGTGGGTCTGGAAATGCCAACGTTTCTTACGCTTCTCCAGAAGATTGAATAATATCTCAACTTCTGAACCACCACCTACATTACCGCCATCACCACCACTATCTACATTACCGCCATCACCTATATTACCGCCATCGCCACCACCACCACCTACATTACAGCCATTCCACCACCACCTACATTACCGCTATCACCACCATCACCTATATTACCGCCATCACCACCACCACCTACATTACTGCCATTCCACGACGAACTATATTACCGCCATCACCACCACCACCTACATTACCGCCATCACCACCACCACCTACATTACCGCCATCACCACCACCACCTACATTACCGCCATCACCACCACCACCTACATTACCGCCATCTCCACCACCACCTACATTACCGCCATCACCACCACCACCTACATTACCGCCATCACCACCATCACCTACATTACCGCCATCACCACCACCACCTACATTACCGCCATCATCACCACCACCTATATTACCGCCATCACCACCATCACCTACATTACCGCCATCACCACCACCACCTACATTACCGCCATCATCACCACCACCTATATTACCGCCATCACCACCACCACCTATATTACCGCCATCACCACCACCACCTATATTACCGCCATCACCACCACCACCTATATTACCGCCAGCACCACTACCCATTACATTACCGCCATCTCCACCACCACCTACATTACCGCCATCACTACCACCATCTACATTACCGCCATCACTACCACCATCTACATTACCGCTATCACCACCACCATCTACATTACCGCCATCTCCACCACTACCTACATTACAGCCATCACCACCACCACCTACATTACCGCCATCACCACCAACACCTACATTACAGCCATCACCACCACCACCTACATTACCGCCATCTCCACCAACACCTACATTACAGCCATCACCACCACCATCTACATTACCGCTATCACCACCACCTACATTACCGCCATCACCACCAACACCTACATTACAGCCATCACCACCACTACCTACATTACCGCCATCTCCACCAACACCTACATTACAGCCATCACCACCACCATCTACATTACCGCTATCACCACCACCTACATTACCGCCATCACCACCACTACCTACATTACCGCCATCACCACCAACACCTACATTACAGCCATCACCACCACCACCTACATTACCGCCATCTCCACCAACACCTACATTACAGCCATCACCACCACCATCTACATTACCGCTATCACCACCACCTACATTACCGCCATCACCACCAACACCTACATTACAGCCATCACCACCACTACCTACATTACCGCCATCTCCACCAACACCTACATTACAGCCATCACCACCACCATCTACATTACCGCTATCACCACCACCTACATTACCGCCATCACCACCACTACCTACATTACCGCCATCACCACCAACACCTACATTACCGCCATCACCACCACCACCTACATTACCGCCATCACCACCACCACCTACATTACCGCCATCACCACCACCACCTACATTACCGCCATCACCACCACCACCTACATTACCGCCATCACCACCAACACCTACATTACCGCCATCTCCACCACCTACATTACCGCCATCACCACCACTACCTACATTACCGCCATCTCCACCACCTACATTACCGCCATCTCCACCACCTACATTACCGCCATCACCACCACCACCTACATTACCGCCATCACCACCACCACCTACATTACCGCCATCACCACCACCACCTACATTACCGCCATCACCACCACCACCTACATTACCGCCATCACCACCACCACCTACATTACCGCCATCACCACCACCACCTACATTATCGCCATCTCCACCACCTACATTACCGCCATCACCACCACCACCTACATTACCGCCATCACCACCACCACCTACATTACCGCCATCACCACAACCACCTACATTACCGCCATCACCACCACCACCTACATTACCGCCATCTCCACCACCACCTACATTACCGCCATCACCACCACTACCTACATTACCGCCATCACCACCACTACCTACATTACCGCCATCACCACCACCACCTACATTACCGCCATCTCCACCACCACCTACATTACCGCCATCACCACCACTACCTACATTACCGCCATCACCACCACTACCTACATTACCGCCATCACCACCACCACCTATATTACCGCCATCACCACCACCACCTACATTACCGCCATCACCACCACCACCTACATTACCGCCATCACCACCACCACCTATATTACCGCCATCACCACCACTACCTACATCACCGCCATCACCACCACTACCTACATTACCGCCATCACCACCACCACCTATATTACCGCCATCTCCACCACCACCTATATTATTGCCATCACCACCACCACCTACATTACCGCCATCACCACCACCACCTATATTACCGCCATCACCACCACCACCTACATTACCGCCATCACCACCACCACCTACATTACCGCCATCACCACCACCACCTATATTACCGCCATCACCACCACTACCTACATCACCGCCATCACCACCACTACCTACATTACCGCCATCACCACCACCACCTATATTACCGCCATCACCACCACCACCTACATTACCGCCATCACCACCACCACCTATATTACCGCCATCTCCACCACCACCTATATTATTGCCATCACCACCACCACCTACATTACCGCCATCACCACCACCACCTACATTACCGCCATCACCACCACCACCTATATTACCGCCATCACCACCACCACCTACATTACCGCCATCACCACCACTACCTACATTACAGCCATCACCACCACCACCTATATTACCGCCATCACCACCACCACCACCTATATTATCGCTATCACAACCACCACCTATATTAATCACCACCACCACCTATATTACCGCCATCTCCACCACCACCTATATTACCGCCATCACCACCACCACCTACATTACCGCCATCACCACCACCATCTACATTACCGCCATCACCACCAACACCTACATTACCGCCATTCCCAACACAGCCTCCATTACTACCGAGCAACCAGGGGACTAGCAAACCAGCGAATGTTTGTGTGTATGTGCGTGTGTGTGTGTGTGCGTGTGTGTGTGTGTGTGTGAGTGTGTGTATGTGTGTGTGTGTTTGTGTGTGTGAGTGTGTGTATGTGTGTGTGTGTTTGTGTGTGTGTGTGTGTGTGTGTGTGAGAGAGAGAGAGAGAGAGAGAGAGAGAGAATGAGAGAGAGAACGAACGAACCAAGTTTATTTGTTGCGCTCTCGGCCCGTCAAAATGGCTTCAAAATGGAAATCAAAGTGAAGGGCCAAAAACTGGAAGCTGTCGAAGATCAGGCTCATGCGCACGCTGGCCATCTCCGTATTCTTGTATGCATGCGAGTCCTGGACACTCACATCTGAACTACAGAGACGGATACAAGCCCTGGAAATGAGATGCTACCGCAAGATTCTGAACATCTCATATAAAGACCATGTCACGAATGAGGAAGTCAGCAACAGGATCAGGAGAGCAATTGGACAGTACGAAGACCTGCTCTCAATCGTGAAAAGCAGAAAGCTGATGTGGTACGGTCACGTGTCAAGAGGTAGTGGGCTGGCCAAGATCATCCTGCAAGGTACCGTACCAGGTGGGAGAAGGAGAGGCAGGCAGAGAAAGAGGTGGGAAGACAACATCAAAGAGTGGACAGGCTTGACCTTTGCTGACTCACAGCGAGCCACAGAGGATAGAGATTGATGGAGGAAGATTGTCCGAAAGTCATCAGTGGTGCCTCAACAACCCATCTCAGGGTTAAGAGACTGAACTGAACTGAACTGAACTCGGCCCGCCACAATTAGTTCAAACATAATATGATTCATTGGCCATAGCTATGCCGACTGCCTCAGGACTCCTCCTTTTAAAGGCATAGTAGGCCTACTAGTACATAGACACTTAGCGAACATGTTTAGTTGCATTTGTTGACAATGAAATGGACATCATCTTTATTCGCTATATCAGTCAGCATACAGTTAGATTATTCAAATAAAAAAGTAATAGAAGATTATTATTGTCATTTCTGTGTTGTGCAAAGTGCCTTAATCGCAAATCAGTTCAGACAGGGCAAGTGAGAACCAAACGTTTCATCCACGTCTTCCTCCTTGCACAGAGGACACAGGGTATGTCCTTGTACATTCTGGTACCTGAATCTATGGGTTAATAGTTTATTATGCGCAGCCTGAAACGAGTAAACAAATCCCTGTTAGTTATATAAAAACCCCAACTAGATTATATCGAACTTCTGTATGGAATGCAAATCAGTCACTCCCTTCCACTCTTCGTGCCATTCAATACACATGATGTATTCAACGATTTTCCTTTAATCATTTTCAAAGCATCCTCTCGTTTTTCGCACTCTGATTTTCCTAATCATTTCTATAATCATGTTCGAGTAGTGCTTTTTGTATGGCTACCAAGCGTGCAAAACTGATATGTAAATCGCCCTGAATCGTCCTATCAACACATTGATTTTTGGTAACCGAATTCTTTCCTCGTGAAAACATTTTAATCCCATATTTCAAACTCTTAATACAACATTTATATGCAGGAGAAACTGTTCTGATTCTCCAGATACAATCATAGTTGGGGTCTGCAATGTGCAATTCACAACATGTGCAAATACATTATTAAAGTTGCTAGTGTAAGCTATCCTTCTGTAGTAGTCTGGCATGCCTCTATCTCTACTCTTATATAATGGTGCTATAAAAGACTGAGACCTTGATCTGGAATACACTCGACTATCCAGTTGTGCATTGAGCTATAGCACCAAATAAGGCAAGAATAGATTTGCTGATATTTTTAATATTTTAGTGGAGAATTCGTCCTCTCCACACGCCTTAGCGGTTTTCAGTGACACACACACACACACACACACACACACACACACACACACATACACACACACACACACTCCTACACACACACACACACACACACATACACACACACACATACACACACACACATATACACACACATACACACACAGACACACACACACACACATACACACAGATCAAACACAAACACACACACACACACACACACACACACACACACACAACACACACACACACACACACACACACACAGAGAGAGAGAGAGAGAGAGAGAGGGAGAGAGAGAGAGAGAGAAAGAGAGAGACAGAGACAGAGACAGAAAGAGAGATAGGGAGACAGAGAAAGAGACAGAATGAGAGAGAGACCGAGAGAGCGAGACAGAGACAGATAAAGACAGAGAGACAGAGACAGAGAAATACAGAGAGAGAGACAAAGAGAGACAGAGAGAGACAGATCGACACAGAGATAGAGAGGGACAGAGATAGACACAGAGAGACAGAGAGATAGAGAGACAGAGAGAGAGAGACACAGAGAGAGACAGAGACAGAGAGAGACAGAGAGAGACAGAGAGAGACAGAGACAGAGAGAGACAGAGGTTGAGACAGAGACGGAGAGACAGACAGAGAGAGACATACAGAGAGAGAGATAGAGGGAGAGAGAGAGAGGGCGAGAGAGAGATAGAGAGAGAGAGGGCGAGAGAGAGAGAGAGAGAGAGAGAGAGAGAGAGAAAGAGAGAGAGCACAGCTGCCGATGTTGCCACACGCATGTATGCAGACAATCTCTAGGTCGAGAGCTGGAGGGGCGAGAGTGAAACAGAGATATTACCTAAGACACGACAGGCGGCGCCAGTGGGACTGAGCAAGTCAGGGGGAGACAGAGGCAAAAACTACTGAGCTTGCACTGTGGGGAGGTCAGCATGGACACCCAGCACTGCCCCAGTACCTGCTGGCGGCCAGAGGAGGCCCCTTCCAGCCAGGTAGACAACAACGCATGGCAAGACAAGAACAGGCGTCACAAGAAGGCTGCACCTACTCAAAACAAGGCGAGTTTTGTTCCCGAGTACAACCCACGCTCCAACTCGCAGCTCATACTAGAAAACGAGAATACACCAGGCAGAAGCAAAGTGGCCTCTAGAATTAATGTACATTTATTACCAGACACATATAACTTTACGTTTCCGCGCAGTAGGTTTTAAATAATGGTCGATGACTAAATTGCATGCCGTATTTGGACGGCGTTCAGGACGGAAATTTCACTATGGATCGGGCTATCTGATATATACATAGACCTTGGACAAGACGTATGGGACACGTACATATTTTCAACATCGTCATCATGCATTTGCGACAAATGGGCTATGTTTACTGTGCGCTTAACCTCAACTTAATCTCTGGCGGAGCGGCAGGAGGCTGAAAATTGTCTTAGCAGCACTTACCATTTAATGGAGAACGACGTGTTTTTAATTGAACATTTTGTGAGAGCTCTACTCAGCTGCACGGGCTTCAAGGTATCGAGAGAGTGATTCCTTTGCAACATGGAAAACTGTGAAAGGCCAGGGCACTGTAGACAAATGTCGATGGGACGTCAGAGACGGAGACAAGAACAGGGTTCAGTCGATTTGCCCATGCTTGCGGATGCTTCGTTGCTTACGATGCCATGGGTGTTCACAAAAGATGAGGACATGACCAAAGAGAGTCCACGTCACACAGAGTGATTCACACATATTGCATTCGAGGAAGATGTTCGCTTACTGCATTATAGAGCACCCTATTCTGAGATAGAACGAAACAATCAGGAAAAAGATCAATCTAATGAGACCATTTTCCGATTTTAAATAACTGCTTGAGCTGAAAAAAGTATATTCTGTTCAACAAACCGTTCATTTGTAATGAAAAACATGCTTGTTCTCTGTAAGAAGATCTATAAAAAAGAGAGAAAACGTATTTCAAAACAAAGATGCGCTTTTCTTCCCAGCCAACTCAATTTAATACAATCGCACAGTAGTAATGTTCCTAGCTGACATCACACAGTATTGATAACAAGAGTACCCAAAGGGCAAACTACTATTTTTCATGTGATCAGGTCACACATTTATGTACTTGATGAGGGACAGAGACAAGCCATGGGTGCTGCTGCAGCTGCTGCTGTTGTTTTTATTGTCGGTGTTGTTGCTACAGCTACTGCAACCGCTTCAAGTTGTAACATCTGCTAAAAATGACAGTGGTGATAACAATTATGATGCTAATAATAATACTGATGATGTAGTCCTCATGATGAAAATGACGGTGTCAAAAACGGTAAGAAGTAGTTTTGACCATTTTGGGTGCTTGGGTCAAGAACGATGGCGATAACAGCAACGACTTTGAAGGATCCTATTCAAGAAATCGATAACACCATTGAAGGCCAACGACAACATCTTAGCACTGCAAAGGTACAACAGTAAAAATGCATCCACTCACCTTCACTTCCGGGGGTTCCTCCCGAGCGCCCTCTGCAACAGTGCGGAGACAACTCCTGCCCTGGAGACACTGGGTCCACCACGCTAGGGAGGGCCGTCAAAAGTCGATTAACCCCCGAGACGGGGAGGACATTCAGGCATTCAGCAGGCGCTGCCTGGTCTCGCATTAGATCCACTCTCAGGAGAGAAATGGACGGTTGGGAAAATGAAGATGGAGAAATAATTTCTGTCCGTTGCCCCATTTCTCACCAGCCATCCCCTGCATTGTAGTGGGAGAGTGGACAGGAGAGACTCCAGTTTGGATGAACCCAGGGGAAGGACTATCCATGTCTGCAAAACATCTCAGCGGATGAATTGGTAAAGAGTGTGTGGCGCAGAGATGGAGAACTGGATTCACACGCAGGTTTCTCAAGAACATTGCAAGACGTGAATGTCAGTCCTGGGTACGTGGCAGCCATATCAACGTTGCTTCCAATGGTTACGTACCAGGAGACTTTAGAACATAAACATAGGTTTTTTGCTTGCATTTCTTAAACACATGACGGCACAGCATGCATGCTGACCCATCGATGCCGACAAAAGCGTCAGTGGCACTGAAGGCAGGCTAACTCAGAAGGTCAGAGCGTGTAGCAACAATGAATTCCTATAGCTGTGGCCTAACTGATGGATGCTGCACTGCGCCATTTTCTTGTACTTCATGTGTTGCTTAAGAGCAAGCAAGTGTGCAGGGACTGAGCTGAACAAATAAGCAATCAAATACACACATGAGTAGCATGTGTCCTTCATCTGCAACAACAGAAACAAAAATAATAAATATATTTTAAAAAAAGTTTCTCTTGCATTATAAACCTTTTAGCAGCATGATTCAAACCTAATATTTCAATCAATATTTTTCCCAATACATTTATATCTAAAAGTTCATAACGACATGCCATGTTCCACAGAAACCTTCCAGAACAAATCCATGAAAGTATTAGACATGCTCAGTGTGAATGACTAGAGTAATCGGGCCCACACAGTGAAATGGAAATCTCTATTTTTTATGGTGATGAGTGGAGAAAAAAATTCCTCTGATTTAGCCCAAGCTCGGTATGGCAAGGCAAGAGAGAAACGTGAATTGGTGGTGGATATGGGTAGGAACAAAGACATCAATAAACACATCGTATGTTGGGTAGAATTGACATTGCATATGCCTTTGGGTAGTTTCGTCATGCGTCATGAAACATATTATATAAACTATAATCTTCTATCATACTGATGTTTACATCTTTCCTCTTTCGACAATTTCTTTAGCTTGTTTTTTAATAAACATTACAGAATGTTTGGCCGTGCCTTTTAAGTGCTGGGCCAGAGCCTGCAGCATCCTAAGATAAAGTCCATTATAGAAAGACAAGGCGTAATGGGCAGTAAGAGTAGGGAACTTTCACAAATTGCTGGGGACGCTCTCTCTTTTCCCAGAGAAAAACGACGAAGTATCTTGGTTTACTCTCTCGGTTGAATGCCTGCTGATACACGGCCTCATATTTGGAGGAAAAGCTTGGTTTCGATAAACACGTCCGGGATTCATTTTACATTTGTTTTGTAATCGGTCCTAGATCAACTAAATATTGATTATTCCGGAACACTGTACGCTTTCAAAAGCATCTCCAATGAAATACAATCAGCATTGGATGTTTCCTCTGCCATCTCTGCATTTAAATTGGGCGGTACTTAAAACTTAGCAAAAGATAATGCAAACAGGCAAGCAACCAAACCTACACTTAAACACACACACGCGCGCACACACACACACACACACACACACACACACACACACACACAGATACACACACTTACACACACACACACACAGACACACACACACACACGCACAACTTTACACTCTCATGCGCGAGTACACGTGCTCACAAACATGCACAAACGAACACACACAACACAAACACACGTATGCATATGGACCGCTCAGACTCAAATCATTGGAGAAAGGCAAGGTGAAAATCTGCAAAGGATTCAGCAAATCAAATCTCATACACACATCTATCCCTGCAGAGAGCGCACCACTTGCTTTTCATGCAAGTCGAGCATTTAAGAGAGGCGTCTGTTTGTTTATTAACCTTTCAGCGCTCGATTTATATTCTCGCTATCCGTGTTTCACGCCTTTGTTGTTGCCGAAACCATTCCGGAAAAGCTGTAAGTCAGGCAGAAGCAAAACATTTATGGCGACGTCGACTATCTCAATTGACCTTTGCTCTTATGTATTTTGTCTTAAAAGGTGATAACAACCCTCCCCAATGAGTGTCTCAGAGTTGTTTACTTGTTTTTACAGCCCCATTACATTGAAATCCTGATAGTAATTTGCCCTTTCAACCTTTACATACGCCTACGCTCACAGCCTGATGGAAGAAACTAAAAGCGGACATAGAGAGGAAATGGAGCCTGTAACAGAGGGGGTCAAAAAGTAGAAAAGCCATCAAGTTACATTGCACTTAGAGGTAAGAGCATTATACCCAACGCAAAGACACAGCACGGTGCAGATGCACTGAGGTCGTCGCGCTCCGTTTGCCATCCAGGATGTGCTATGATCAATGTCCAGAGAAAACAAGACAGGCTGCCAACAAGAGGAAATTCCTCTCCCCCCACACACTCCGTGCATTCTCGACCTTGTTGACGATTTACATGAGAGAGAGAGAGAGAGAGAGAGAGAGAGAGAGAGAGAGAGAGAGAGAGAGAGAGAGAGAGAGAAAGAGAGAGAGGCGGGCCGGCGGGGGTGGGGGTGGGGGGGCAGGCAGGCAGGCAGGCAGGCAGGCAGGCAGACAGGCAGGCAGGCAGACAGGCAGACAGACAGACAAACACGCCATTAAACAGGCTCACAGACGGACAGCCAGACGGAGGGATGGACAGACGGACGGACGGACGGACGGACGGACGGACAGACGGAGGGACGGACGGACGGACGGACAGACGGAGGGACGGACGGACGGAAGAACGGACGAACGGACGAACGGAAAGACGGACGGACAGGACGGACGGACGGACAGACACACGCACACACATACACACGGACACACACACATACACACGGGCACACACACACAGAGACAGACACACACACACACAAACACACGCACGGACACACACACAAACACAAGGACACCCCCCCCGACCGACGCACCACACACGGACACACCGACCGACTGGCAAACAGATATAAACAGAGAATGAGAGAAGGGAGAGTAAGAGAGAACTGAAAGAGAGAGAAGAGAGGAAAGACAGTAATCCTGTTACGACGATCGTCCGGAGACGTTGCGACCTATTTCTAAACCTGCATTTTTCCTTGCAGCCACAAATTCACATTTATCCGATCGCAGCTCCATTAAATGTTTATATCGCATTAACTGTCACTGCAATCCAACTTGAGCGCCAAAAATAATCGGTCATGTGAAAGCCGAGAGCAGTTCCAACTAGCGTCGCATTAACTTGATGGTTTGAAGGGAGACTTTTCGCCCCCTCGAGGGCAGCGCTCGCCCACTACTGAAGGAATTTTACAGTCTGTTGCGTCTTTGCACATATCCAGTCGCTTTGAAACGGCGTTGCACTCCCCTTTGATTTCGAATTCTTGCGGAAATTACAGCCTCCACCTCCTGAAGTCTTTTAGGTTCGGACTTGAGCTGTAAGCGCAGGGACTTTAACCAGATTTCAAACGACAGAACATTCACGTCAGGCGTGATCACTCGCCAGTCTCAAAGCGCAGGCGCTAGAATCTCACAGAAGGGGATTGGCCCAATACTGAACGTGCATGCATGCGCGCCCGCACGTCGCTCATCCTAGGTAGCAGCGTACTACAGCATTCCCTAATGAACGGTTTGCCCACGGCAGAGGGCGAAACATCAGCATTGGCTCCACCACGGGACCTCAACAACAAACCTATGAACGGGGAAGTCGCAGGCAGCGATTTACTGGAGCGATGTACCTCTCTGTGTTCAACACTTCCCTCGGGGGCATGAAGTCGTGAGGCAGCATTTGCCATGGATGGTTTCTGCCTTTGAGCATCAATGGAGCAAACGATCGGTATTTACGGGATGACAGCTGCCTCGTGTGGTCGATGTGGGAGCGATGACAGAACTTCTGCATTTGATATAGTTTTCCATTCGCATCCAAGCCGAGTGATGGCTTTCACTTAAAATGCAGCGTGGAGACAAGGATTGTATGGGGGCCATGGTGGAGTGGGTTGAATGGGTTGGACTCTAACCACAAAAATATTTTCATGATACACTCAGCTAAATGAATGAAAATACTTAACTACAGAATCGCACTCATGCATGACACACAGACACGGACACACAGACACAAATGCACACACTCTCTCTCTCTCTCTCTCTCACACACACACACACACACATTCACGCACACACACACACACACACATTCACGCACACACACACACACACATATACACGCATGCATACATACATACACACACCCGCGTGCACACACACAAACAAACACGCGAACACTTGCTCATACAATTACACACCTATGCACCCACAAAAACATGTTTGTGCATGCAAGCAAGAGTGTTCGCTCACACGACACACATATTCATGTGCTTACGTGCCACTCAACTTTCCACTTTGCACTCTGACCTTACCCCTGAAAGGTCTTAAGGCCAACATCCATCAGTGTGACTGTAACCTGACAGAAGCATAGCCTAAATGACCTCTCATGCATTTGCCAACGGGGGGACATGATGAGGTGATGAGCCATTTGCAATACAACAGATCTCCTGTGCGAAGGCCCTGCCCTCACAAAGACAGACAGTGCGACGCAATATGCATGGCAGGTGCTAGCGAAGTAAGTGATTCGACCCTGACTGTTGATCAGTGGCGTGTTTTCTCAAATATCACTTCCTCCCTCATCACCTCAAGCATTGTCTTCGCTATATATTCTACGTCATTGTAGAAGGATAACGAGCGGTAAAGGCAGAAGAAAGAAGAGTATAAAAGACACATGCCTTAGTGAAACATGAAGAGGACTGAAAGAGAAATATTTGCAGTAGGAGAAGGAGCAGGAGTAGGAGAGGAAGCAGAAAGAAGAGCAAAAGGAAGAACAAGCAGGAGAAGAAATCGAAAAAAGAAACTGGAGTAGAAGCAAAAGCAAAAGAAAAACAGGATGAGAAACCGAAGTTAGAGGAGGGACAGGAAGAGGAACAGGAAGATGAGGAGCAGGATGGACATGACCAGCAAGAGACTCAGAAAGGAAAGCAGACGAAAGTAGGATCAGAGCACGAAAAACAGAACACGGAGCCAAACGACGAATGATCGTGTGGACGATGATGTCGAACGAATGAATGAATGAATGAATGAATGAATGGAGTCGTTGTAGGCCATGTAAGGGCAATTATTACGAAACTCTCTAGAGCAAGTCAAGTCACGATTTCCCTAGTTATTCTTCTTCACGATTCGCGTAAGGAGACGAGGTGGGTCTATTCTTACCCCCAGCCCACAGGGGGGACGAAGACGTTGACGAGAGGGAAACTGCGATCGAGACTGAAGACAAGTCAGAAGACGACTGTGAGAGAGCGAGCAGAGCACGGACAGTAAGACTGAAGAGAAAACAAAACTGTAAAACGGAAGAAATGAAAGGAGGAGGCATAAGAGAGTGAATACATTGATATCGAAACTGTTGTCTGAGGAAGATTTTGAAGTAGAACAGTTGCAGGCTGCGTGTCAGTCATTTAGACAGACCACGTATGCCACTTCGTGCTTTGCTTTTCACTGATGACGAAGGCAAGGACAAGAAAAGATACAAAAAGACAATGGCTTGACAGACAAACGCTTCAGATTTGGCCACACCATTCCTCGCTTTCCTCACATAATCTATCATTGATTAAACAAGCACTTTTCGAGTCAAAGAAAAGATGAGAGAGAGATCATTTCATGCAAACACATGAAATAGTGTAAACGAAAATCCACGGCTGCTCCACTTAAGAATAGCGCTCCATCACCAGGATAAGTTTGGGCAATACATTAAGTTATATATCGCAAAAATTAACTGTCTATAGTTGTCGGACAAGTTGAACCTATAGCATTTGCTGCTGAACAAACCCATCTTCATCTGGATTCTTTAATCAGGGGATTACGTGGCATCGGCAGAAGATTGGTCATGGGTGGCCTGTAGGCGTGTTACCGTGCATGGGAAAACTGAGTTAAAAGACTAAAATGGCAAGATGAGATTTGTCAACCACCATATCATTTATTTGTTCATGCATATTCCATACAAAGCAGCATGTTTATAGAGGAACTATTGTACAAAATCTTTACAGTGAGGTAAACATCAGGAAAACATAAGCGCGACACAGTACGCTGATGACGTTATTCAGCGTTTTCCCCCAAAACATTTTTTCGAATCTTGGCCTTGTTTCTCATGCATGGTCACGTGTGTTCAATTTGGGCGAGGCTTCGGCCTACCTCCTCGACGTTTAAACTTCGCGTAAGTAATTTAGGAGGTTTGCCAAGTGCCCGAAGTTTGAAGTAGGTTTCGGTGATCGTGTTCTTTGAAGCAAGCCCCTTGCATGCTTGGACGAAGTACACCAAGGCTGCGTCCTTATTGGTCATATAAGATCGCTCTTTCGTTTGGGAGTCGCGGAGAGTCTAGGCTTTATTTACGGCCACTTCGTATGCAACAGTCCCTGAATACAAGTTCGCTAAGTTTACTTTGCCCAATTAGAACACACCTTAAGGCAATGCAGAGTGCTGAGTCGTTGTCCGTGTCTCAATGTCAGACAGTCTCTTTGCTAGAGGCAGCTGCGTGCCGTAGCCACATATACAGTCTTGGCAGTGCCCTGCAAGAACCCTATATATTTCTTCAGCGGCTATTACCAGACAGAGAGGACACCTCAGAGTGTAAAGACCACAGCGTAATAAACCCCGACCTCGCACGGCTTTATTGTAAGATCTTAGGTTTTTTAATCTATGAGCTGGGAGATAGCTGTCCAATGTTTGTCCACCCACCGACTCACTCAAAATTTTTGTTGCAAACAAAGTTGAAAAGTAGTGACCTCAGAGTGTTACCAAGTATTCTGAGAAGGATTTCGATGAGGTTTCACCAGGCAAGAATCACTTCTGCAAAGTGTTTACATGTGACGGTATCTCACTCTTCAACGGCAGGGAAAGATTGGTAATGTGAGTGGTGATGGTGACGGGGAAGGCGAGATATGAGAGAGAGAGAGAGAGAGAGAGAGAGAGAGAGAGAGAGAGCCAGGTGTTCTGCAACTCATCTCGCTGGGCCTCTTCCTCTCACTGACAGCAGTGCTTAATGCAAGATATCACTGCCCCCCCCCTCTCTCTCTCTCTTTCGTATGTGTGAACGTGCTTATGTGTGTCATTGCATGTTGAGGTGTTTGCGTATATGTGTGCATACATGTGATGCGCACTTGTGGCGGTAATGGACTATAAGTGCGTTTCGTGTGTAGTGAGTCTGGATACAATACGGTTGTGTAGTGGGGGTGGGGGGTGTGTGGGTACGAGTAAACGAGATGGAGTGGAGACGATATAAGGAGAGAGAGTGGGGACATCAGGACATAGAGAGAGTGTAGGGACAGGAGGAGAGAGGAGATGATGAGATATGAGTGGAGGAGGGAAAGAGAGGTAAGTGGGAGTTGGTGACATGAGGAGAAGAAGGGGGAAAGGGGGAATGCTCATGGAGGAATACATCATCGTGTATGGAGACAGTATATATAAAGTGGTTAGACTGTGAAGACAGGGAAAATAGCCGTAGAGATGGTGATCCTGTATGTAGTGGACTGTAGGAGTGAGAGGCGTGAGGGGTGGGTGGGGGGAGGAAAAGAGTGAAGAGACATAGGACAGCACGTGAAGAGAACGTACACTCAACGTGTTAACTGACACGAATTCTTATCAACGGAATGTGGCGATAAGGGGATAAGTCCAAATGCTAATGGTGGGTAGTGAAAATGGGGGGGGTCGGGTGGGAAAGGTTGGAGATAAAGCTCGTCTCTACGGAAAAGGAACGGAGTCGTTGCGGGGGAAAGGAGGGGGGAGAGGAAAGGATGAAGGAAAGGAGAAAATGGAGGGACGAAAAGGGGTGGTAGGTCCGGAAGCTGAGAAAGGAAAGCAGTAGAAGAGATAAAACGATAAACGTTTCGTTCGTTCGTTCGTTCGTTCGTTCTCTCTCTCTCTCTCTCTCTCTCTCTCTCTCTCTCCCCACTACCCACCCACCCATCTCTCTCTCTTTTTCTCTCTCTCTTCTCTCTCTCTCTCCCACATTATCACCATCCATCTCTCTCCCTCTCTCTCTCTCTCTCTCTCTCTCTCTCCCTCTCTCTCTCTCTCTCCCTCTCTCTCTCTATCTCTCCCTCTCTTCTGCACACACATAAACTATTATTATACACACACACGCACGCACACGCATATCTGCACACAAGTGCGCATCACATGTATGCACACATATACGAAAACACCTCAACATGTAATGACACACATAAGCACGTTCACACATACGAAAGAGAGAGAGAGAGGGGGGGGGCAGTGATATCTTGCATTAAGCACTGCTGTCAGTGAGAGGAAGAGGCCCAGCGAGATGAGTTGCAGAACACCTGGCTCTCTCTCTCTCTCTCTCTCTCTCTCTCTCTCTCTCTCTCATATCTCGCCTTCCCCGTCACCATCACCACTCACATTACCAATCTTTCCCTGCCGTTGAAGAGTGAGATACCGTCACATGTAAACACTTTGCAGAAGTGATTCTTGCCTGGTGAAACCTCATCGAAATCCTTCTCAGAATACTTGGTAACACTCTGAGGTCACTACTTTTCAACTTTGTTTGCAACAAAAATTTTGAGTGAGTCGGTGGGTGGACAAACATTGGACAGCTATCTCCCAGCTCATAGATTAAAAAACCTAAGATCTTACAATAAAGCCGTGCGAGGTCGGGGTTTATTACGCTGTGGTCTTTACACTCTGAGGTGTCCTCTCTGTCTGGTAATAGCCGCTGAAGAAATATATAGGGTTCTTGCAGGGCACTGCCAAGACTGTATATGTGGCTACGGCACGCAGCTGCCTCTAGCAAAGAGACTGTCTGACATTGAGACACGGACAACGACTCAGCACTCTGCATTGCCTTAAGGTGTGTTCTAATTGGGCAAAGTAAACTTAGCGAACTTGTATTCAGGGACTGTTGCATACGAAGTGGCCGTAAATAAAGCCTAGACTCTCCGCGACTCCCAAACGAAAGAGCGATCTTATATGACCAATAAGGACGCAGCCTTGGTGTACTTCGTCCAAGCATGCAAGGGGCTTGCTTCAAAGAACACGATCACCGAAACCTACTTCAAACTTCGGGCACTTGGCAAACCTCCTAAATTACTTACGCGAAGTTTAAACGTCGAGGAGGTAGGCCGAAGCCTCGCCCAAATTGAACACACGTGACCATGCATGAGAAACAAGGCCAAGATTCGAAAAAATGTTTTGGGGGAAAACGCTGAATAACGTCATCAGCGTACTGTGTCGCGCTTATGTTTTCCTGATGTTTACCTCACTGTAAAGATTTTGTACAATAGTTCCTCTATAAACATGCTGCTTTGTATGGAATATGCATGAACAAATAAATGATATGGTGGTTGACAAATCTCATCTTGCCATTTTAGTCTTTTAACTCAGTTTTCCCATGCACGGTAACACGCCTACAGGCCACCCATGACCAATCTTCTGCCGATGCCACGTAATCCCCTGATTAAAGAATCCAGATGAAGATGGGTTTGTTCAGCAGCAAATGCTATAGGTTCAACTTGTCCGACAACTATAGACAGTTAATTTTTGCGATATATAACTTAATGTATTGCCCAAACTTATCCTGGTGATGGAGCGCTATTCTTAAGTGGAGCAGCCGTGGATTTTCGTTTACACTATTTCATGTGTTTGCATGAAATGATCTCTCTCTCATCTTTTCTTTGACTCGAAAAGTGCTTGTTTAATCAATGATAGATTATGTGAGGAAAGCGAGGAATGGTGTGGCCAAATCTGAAGCGTTTGTCTGTCAAGCCATTGTCTTTTTGTATCTTTTCTTGTCCTTGCCTTCGTCATCAGTGAAAAGCAAAGCACGAAGTGGCATACGTGGTCTGTCTAAATGACTGACACGCAGCCTGCAACTGTTCTACTTCAAAATCTTCCTCAGACAACAGTTTCGATATCAATGTATTCACTCTCTTATGCCTCCTCCTTTCATTTCTTCCGTTTTACAGTTTTGTTTTCTCTTCAGTCTTACTGTCCGTGCTCTGCTCGCTCTCTCACAGTCGTCTTCTGACTTGTCTTCAGTCTCGATCGCAGTTTCCCTCTCGTCAACGTCTTCGTCCCCCCTGTGGGCTGGGGGTAAGAATAGACCCACCTCGTCTCCTTACGCGAATCGTGAAGAAGAATAACTAGGGAAATCGTGACTTGACTTGCTCTAGAGAGTTTCGTAATAATTGCCCTTACATGGCCTACAACGACTCCATTCATTCATTCATTCATTCATTCATTCGTTCGACATCATCGTCCACACGATCATTCGTCGTTTGGCTCCGTGTTCTGTTTTTCGTGCTCTGATCCTACTTTCGTCTGCTTTCCTTTCTGAGTCTCTTGCTGGTCATGTCCATCCTGCTCCTCATCTTCCTGTTCCTCTTCCTGTCCCTCCTCTAACTTCGGTTTCTCATCCTGTTTTTCTTTTGCTTTTGCTTCTACTCCAGTTTCTTTTTTCGATTTCTTCTCCTGCTTGTTCTTCCTTTTGCTCTTCTTTCTGCTTCCTCTCCTACTCCTGCTCCTTCTCCTACTGCAAATATTTCTCTTTCAGTCCTCTTCATGTTTCACTAAGGCATGTGTCTTTTATACTCTTCTTTCTTCTGCCTTTACCGCTCGTTATCCTTCTACAATGACGTAGAATATATAGCGAAGACAATGCTTGAGGTGATGAGGGAGGAAGTGATATTTGAGAAAACACGCCACTGATCAACAGTCAGGGTCGAATCACTTACTTCGCTAGCACCTGCCATGCATATTGCGTCGCACTGTCTGTCTTTGTGAGGGCAGGGCCTTCGCACAGGAGATCTGTTGTATTGCAAATGGCTCATCACCTCATCATGTCCCCCCGTTGGCAAATGCATGAGAGGTCATTTAGGCTATGCTTCTGTCAGGTTACAGTCACACTGATGGATGTTGGCCTTAAGACCTTTCAGGGGTAAGGTCAGAGTGCAAAGTGGAAAGTTGAGTGGCACGTAAGCACATGAATATGTGTGTCGTGTGAGCGAACACTCTTGCTTGCATGCACAAACATGTTTTTGTGGGTGCATAGGTGTGTAATTGTATGAGCAAGTGTTCGCGTGTTTGTTTGTGTGTGTGCACGCGGGTGTGTGTATGTATGTATGCATGCGTGTATATGTGTGTGTGTGTGTGCGTGAATGTGTGTGTGTGTGTGTGTGCGTGAATGTGTGTGTGTGTGTGTGTGAGAGAGAGAGAGAGAGAGAGAGTGTGTGCATTTGTGTCTGTGTGTCCGTGTCTGTGTGTCATGCATGAGTGCGATTCTGTAGTTAAGTATTTTCATTCATTTAGCTGAGTGTATCATGAAAATATTTTTGTGGTTAGAGTCCAACCCATTCAACCCACTCCACCATGGCCCCCATACAATCCTTGTCTCCACGCTGCATTTTAAGTGAAAGCCATCACTCGGCTTGGATGCGAATGGAAAACTATATCAAATGCAGAAGTTCTGTCATCGCTCCCACATCGACCACACGAGGCAGCTGTCATCCCGTAAATACCGATCGTTTGCTCCATTGATGCTCAAAGGCAGAAACCATCCATGGCAAATGCTGCCTCACGACTTCATGCCCCCGAGGGAAGTGTTGAACACAGAGAGGTACATCGCTCCAGTAAATCGCTGCCTGCGACTTCCCCGTTCATAGGTTTGTTGTTGAGGTCCCGTGGTGGAGCCAATGCTGATGTTTCGCCCTCTGCCGTGGGCAAACCGTTCATTAGGGAATGCTGTAGTACGCTGCTACCTAGGATGAGCGACGTGCGGGCGCGCATGCATGCACGTTCAGTATTGGGCCAATCCCCTTCTGTGAGATTCTAGCGCCTGCGCTTTGAGACTGGCGAGTGATCACGCCTGACGTGAATGTTCTGTCGTTTGAAATCTGGTTAAAGTCCCTGCGCTTACAGCTCAAGTCCGAACCTAAAAGACTTCAGGAGGTGGAGGCTGTAATTTCCGCAAGAATTCGAAATCAAAGGGGAGTGCAACGCCGTTTCAAAGCGACTGGATATGTGCAAAGACGCAACAGACTGTAAAATTCCTTCAGTAGTGGGCGAGCGCTGCCCTCGAGGGGGCGAAAAGTCTCCCTTCAAACCATCAAGTTAATGCGACGCTAGTTGGAACTGCTCTCGGCTTTCACATGACCGATTATTTTTGGCGCTCAAGTTGGATTGCAGTGACAGTTAATGCGATATAAACATTTAATGGAGCTGCGATCGGATAAATGTGAATTTGTGGCTGCAAGGAAAAATGCAGGTTTAGAAATAGGTCGCAACGTCTCCGGACGATCGTCGTAACAGGATTACTGTCTTTCCTCTCTTCTCTCTCTTTCAGTTCTCTCTTACTCTCCCTTCTCTCATTCTCTGTTTATATCTGTTTGCCAGTCGGTCGGTGTGTCCGTGTGTGGTGCGTCGGTCGGGGGGGGTGTCCTTGTGTTTGTGTGTGTGTCCGTGCGTGTGTTTGTGTGTGTGTGTGTCTGTCTCTGTGTGTGTGTGCCCGTGTGTATGTGTGTGTGTCCGTGTGTATGTGTGTGCGTGTGTCTGTCCGTCCGTCCGTCCTGTCCGTCCGTCTTTCCGTTCGTCCGTTCGTCCGTTCTTCCGTCCGTCCGTCCCTCCGTCTGTCCGTCCGTCCGTCCGTCCCTCCGTCTGTCCGTCCGTCCGTCCGTCCGTCCGTCCGTCTGTCCATCCCTCCGTCTGGCTGTCCGTCTGTGAGCCTGTTTAATGGCGTGTTTGTCTGTCTGTCTGCCTGTCTGCCTGCCTGCCTGTCTGCCTGCCTGCCTGCCTGCCTGCCTGCCTGCCCCCCCCCCCCCCCCCCCGCCGGCCCGCCTCTCTCTCTTTCTCTCTCTCTCTCTCTCTCTCTCTCTCTCTCTCTCTCTCTCTCTCTCTCTCTCTCTCTCTCTCATGTAAATCGTCAACAAGGTCGAGAATGCACGGAGTGTGTGGGGGGAGAGGAATTTCCTCTTGTTGGCAGCCTGTCTTGTTTTCTCTGGACATTGATCATAGCACATCCTGGATGGCAAACGGAGCGCGACGACCTCAGTGCATCTGCACCGTGCTGTGTCTTTGCGTTGGGTATAATGCTCTTACCTCTAAGTGCAATGTAACTTGATGGCTTTTCTACTTTTTGACCCCCTCTGTTACAGGCTCCATTTCCTCTCTATGTCCGCTTTTAGTTCCTTCCATCAGGCTGTGAGCGTAGGCGTATGTAAAGGTTGAAAGGGCAAATTACTATCAGGATTTCAATGTAATGGGGCTGTAAAAACCAGTAAACAACTCTGAGACACTCATTGGGGAGGGTTGTTATCACCTTTTAAGACAAAATACATAAGAGCAAAGGTCAATTGAGATAGTCGACGTCGCCATAAATGTTTTGCTTCTGCCTGACTTACAGCTTTTCCGGAATGGTTTCGGCAACAACAAAGGCGTGAAACACGGATAGCGAGAATATAAATCGAGCGCTGAAAGGTTAATAAACAAACAGACGCCTCTCTTAAATGCTCGACTTGCATGAAAAGCAAGTGGTGCGCTCTCTGCAGGGATAGATGTGTGTATGAGATTTGATTTGCTGAATCCTTTGCAGATTTTCACCTTGCCTTTCTCCAATGATTTGAGTCTGAGCGGTCCATATGCATACGTGTGTTTGTGTTGTGTGTGTTCGTTTGTGCATGTTTGTGAGCACGTGTACTCGCGCATGAGAGTGTAAAGTTGTGCGTGTGTGTGTGTGTGTCTGTGTGTGTGTGTGTGTAAGTGTGTGTATCTGTGTGTGTGTGTGTGTGTGTGTGTGTGTGTGTGTGTGTGTGCGCGCGTGTGTGTGTTTAAGTGTAGGTTTGGTTGCTTGCCTGTTTGCATTATCTTTTGCTAAGTTTTAAGTACCGCCCAATTTAAATGCAGAGATGGCAGAGGAAACATCCAATGCTGATTGTATTTCATTGGAGATGCTTTTGAAAGCGTACAGTGTTCCGGAATAATCAATATTTAGTTGATCTAGGACCGATTACAAAACAAATGTAAAATGAATCCCGGACGTGTTTATCGAAACCAAGCTTTTCCTCCAAATATGAGGCCGTGTATCAGCAGGCATTCAACCGAGAGAGTAAACCAAGATACTTCGTCGTTTTTCTCTGGGAAAAGAGAGAGCGTCCCCAGCAATTTGTGAAAGTTCCCTACTCTTACTGCCCATTACGCCTTGTCTTTCTATAATGGACTTTATCTTAGGATGCTGCAGGCTCTGGCCCAGCACTTAAAAGGCACGGCCAAACATTCTGTAATGTTTATTAAAAAACAAGCTAAAGAAATTGTCGAAAGAGGAAAGATGTAAACATCAGTATGATAGAAGATTATAGTTTATATAATATGTTTCATGACGCATGACGAAACTACCCAAAGGCATATGCAATGTCAATTCTACCCAACATACGATGTGTTTATTGATGTCTTTGTTCCTACCCATATCCACCACCAATTCACGTTTCTCTCTTGCCTTGCCATACCGAGCTTGGGCTAAATCAGAGGAATTTTTTTCTCCACTCATCACCATAAAAAATAGAGATTTCCATTTCACTGTGTGGGCCCGATTACTCTAGTCATTCACACTGAGCATGTCTAATACTTTCATGGATTTGTTCTGGAAGGTTTCTGTGGAACATGGCATGTCGTTATGAACTTTTAGATATAAATGTATTGGGAAAAATATTGATTGAAATATTAGGTTTGAATCATGCTGCTAAAAGGTTTATAATGCAAGAGAAACTTTTTTTAAAATATATTTATTATTTTTGTTTCTGTTGTTGCAGATGAAGGACACATGCTACTCATGTGTGTATTTGATTGCTTATTTGTTCAGCTCAGTCCCTGCACACTTGCTTGCTCTTAAGCAACACATGAAGTACAAGAAAATGGCGCAGTGCAGCATCCATCAGTTAGGCCACAGCTATAGGAATTCATTGTTGCTACACGCTCTGACCTTCTGAGTTAGCCTGCCTTCAGTGCCATTGACGCTTTTGTCGGCATCGATGGGTCAGCATGCATGCTGTGCCGTCATG
>JAWQFJ010026651.1:0-20523 GCA_034096865.1 Theodoxus fluviatilis | reverse complement strand
CCTTGCTTCAAGGTCAAGGTCACAGGAGCCATAAATGTGGTCTCAAAAACAGTCATTTTTCACATTTTCCCAATTTTCTCCCACGTTATTGAGAATGGCGACCTTAGCTACAAGTGGTATATAGGTCAAAGCAAGCCCTATCTTTTGATACCAGTTTGGTTGACCTTGCTTTAAGGTCAAGGTCACAGGAGCTCTTCAAAGTTGGATTGTATACCTATTTTGAAGTGACCTTGACCCTGAACTATGGAAGATAACTGTTTCAAACTTAATAATTATGTGGGGCACATGTTATACTTTCATCATGAGACACATTTGGTCACATATCATCAAGGTCAAGGTCACTTTGACCCTTATGAAATGTGACCAAAATGGGGTAGTGAACCACTAAAAGTGACTATATCTCATGGTAGAAAGTGCCAATAAGCACCATTGTGCTTCCTATGTCTTGAATTAACAGCTTTGTGTTGCATGACCTTGGATGACCTTGACCTTGGGTCAAGGTCACATGTATTTTGGTAGGGAAAATGTGTAAAGCATTTCTTTGTGTATGATGTCATTGGTAGGTTTAGTTGTTTGACCTTGACCTTGAAGGTCACCTGAAGGTCATATAAAGGTCAAGGTCAAGCATGTGAGTCGTATGGGCTTTGCCCTTCTTGTTGTAGTGTGCTGTGAGCTTACTTCGTGTATTTAAATGGTGCAATACAAATACAGCTAATGATCAAAACCTGAAAAAATAACATTTTCATGAACATGATATTGCGGAAAGTGTTCAGTTTATGGTCAGTGGAAAAGCTTGCCATTTTTGGTTCACATAGGGTTTGCTTGTCATGTTCAATTCATGTGGAACTACTTGCCATGTTCAATTCACAGTAGAACTACTTGCCATGTTCAGTTGACAGTGGGACTACTTGCCATGTTCAGTTGACAGAGGGACTACTTGCCATGTTCAGTTCACAGTGGGACTTCTTGCCATTTTCAGTTCACAGTGGGGCGGCAGGGTGCCACACTGGGACAGCAGATGCTGGGACTGCAGTACATAGAGAGAGTCAAGGAATCTGTGGTGGACAACAGAAAGAGGCAACAATATGCGATGCTGACAATTTTGTTGCCATGGTTACAGCAGCGTTCTGGGTCTCTCCTGCAGACTGTGGGATTGCAGCAACACCAAGAGCAGGTGTGTATATGTGTTTCTAAGTTAGGAAAGAGTAAAGCATAAAAGCATGCAAACACACACACACACACACACATGCATACACACAAACTCACACACACACACGCACACACATGCAGACACACACACACACACACACACACACACACACACACACACACACACACACACACACACACACAAACACACACTCACACTCACACACGTAAACACACACACACACACACACTCACACTCATGTGCACACTGTCGCACACACACACACACAACACACACACACACACAACCAACACACACAAACACACACAACTCATGCATGCATGCATGCACACATGCATTCACACACGCACACACACGCACACACACACACATATACATACAAAGCATAATCATAATGCCATGCACTGAGGATACAGATTCAACTGCCCCTATATACTTGATATTCTGTGACAGGAAAAGGACCGGCAGCGATGCACTCTATAATGCATGCACTTATTTCGATCAAGAACATACAAATGTGTAAACATGCATACAATGAAGAGGAATAGTCAGTTGTAGTGTCCACACCTGCATCATGCAAACCCATGTTTATTCACATACCCACATGTATAAGTGCATTTGATTGCCCAGTTTTCATAGTTTAATGAGTCATGCATTCATGCTTAATAGATGTTAGGATTTACAGTTGCACAAAGTGTCTACCTCATATTCCCAACTAGAAGTTTTATTAGCTGAAACTAATATCTCCTGAAACATTATTCCCTAAACAGCAATGTATCAAAGAAAAATGAAGCTAATACTTTTAGCTTTATGGCTTGTGACAAAAGATCAATTGCAGTTTTCTTGTGTGTGTGTGTGTGTGTGTGTGTGTGTGTGTGTGTGAGTTTGTGTGTGTGTGTGTGTGTGTGTGTGTGTGTGTGTGTGTGTGTGTGTGTGGTGTGTGTGTGTGTGTGTGTGTGTGTGTGTGTGTGTGAGTTTGTGTGTGTGTGTGTGTGTGTGTGTGTGTGTGTGTGAGTTTGTGTTTGTGTGTGTGTGTGTGTGTGTGTGTTTGTGTGTGAGTGTGTGTGTGTGTGTGAGTTTGTGTGTGTGTGTGTGTGTGTGTGTGTGTGTGTGTGTGTGTGTTTGTGTGTGAGTGTGTGTGTGTGTGTGAGTTTGTGTGTGTGTGTGTGTGTGTGTGTGTGTGTGTGTGTGTGTGTGTGTGAGTTTGTGTGTGTGTGTGTGTGTGTGTGTGTGTGTGTGAGTTTGTGTGTGTGTGTGTGTGTGTGAGTTGTGTTTGTGTGTGTGTGTGTGTGTGTTTGTGTGTGAGTGTGTGTGAGTTTGTGTGTGTGTGTGTGTGTGTGTGAGTTTGTGTGTGTGTGAGTTTGTGTGTGTGTGAGTTTGTATGTGTGTGTGTGTGTGTGTGTGTGTGTGTGTGTGACAGTGTGTGTGTGTGTGTGTGTGTGTGTGTGTGTGTGTGTGTGTGTGTGCTCATACTCTGAGTACCTACTGGCATATGCACACAAGCAACTATGAAGATTTTTCTCCAACTGCAGCTGTTGCGGTGGCTGGGCTGGGTGGAGGCGGCAGTTAGAGTAGCCTCCCTTGCCAACTTTTTGGTCTTCCTGCGAAGTGGAGGCCAGGCACGGCTCTTGGAGAGAGTGCTGAGCATGCAGGCTGCCTTCCCTCAAAGACAGATGCTGAGACAAGTGAGTCAACTTCCTGTGGGTCTCTGCTATGGAATGTGAATTTGTGACCTGTTCTGGCTAAACCATGGTTAGGTTGGATTTTTTTTAATTATTGAAAAACAGACACAGTTGGAAAGTTCATTGAATTTCATTTAAGTTGATACCACATTTGTTACAGTATCTTGAAAAATTGCAGAGATGTAGCAAATGAAAGAATATCGGTCTGGAAAAACCACTTTCATGATAAATGTTTTTGTAAAACAACTGAGGCAGTTGACACATTACTGACAAAAGTTTTGAACACTTTTTCCAAGCAGAATTAGTGATACATGATTGTATTATATATTGGAAATTGCCGAAAACTCAATTAACTTTGGTAGACCCCAACCACTCCTCCTTCACCGTACAGCAAAAATGCTGCAGCAACTTAACCCTGGTTTTGCCAGAACGGGTCACATTTGTGGTCATATCCTTACAAGACAGCTATGTACACTTCTGAAACGTTTCTTTGCCCTAGCTGCTTTTGAAGATTTCACTGCAAGTTTTGTATTGGTGATAGCCTGCGAAGCACTGAAGATAGCCAGTGATGGCCCCTAGACCTGAATGCTGAATTCTCTATTTTGTGAGTGCATTACACATGTTTGCATATGACTTATTTAATTCTTTTGACTGAGTTTAATCTGATATTGGGGTTTCACGTGGGTTTTCCATTGCAATGTCCACCCTTTTTTTGTCTATGGCGGAGAAAAATGCACAACTTCTTCTTTCTTCGATTTGCTTATTCTTGGAGGCATCATATAGAAGCTGTTTTGGGGTGTAAGAGGTAGCTTTCTGTTTTGTTTTTATTTGTTTGTTTGTTTGGATTTTTTGGGTTTGTTTTTATATCTTAAACCTCTTAACCCATGGAATGCCACAGTCCAAAAATTTGGACAGTGATGGTGGACTTCCACAGTTTGAATGTTTGGCCACTGTGTTAACTTTCACTAACTCACTCTCTATTGGTTAGAGCCTATTTCTATCAACCAATGAGAGCACAGCACACATCAGAGCCAGTCTGCTGTTAATGCCAGTGTACTGGGAGTGTGCTTTTATGGGTGGTTATCATGACACTCCGAGGGTTAAGGTGGTATTTGTATTTACTCAAAGCAGCAATTTAACTCCCACTAGAGGTGAGCTGCATATGTATTCCTCTGACAAATTGACCTTTCAGCTTCCCATCAAAGTTTGATTAACTTTTCATTTCAGGTGAGCTTTGAATTCATGACCAGAGAAATGCTGTGGCATGGATTCTCAGTAAGTATTTTTTACATTTCTTTTGTAAAATATCTGTCAGACAGACAGACAGACGGACGGACGGACGGACGGACGGACGGACGGACAGACAGACAGACAGACAGACAGACAGACAGACAGACAGACAGACAGATGGACAGATGGAACAGATGCACAGATGGACAATATGAGATTTGTTCTTGTGTTGACATGTGTAAGGTGGGTCAATATTCATTTCACTCAAAATTCCAAGGACTTCAAGATTGCTTCCGCGTGACTCTTACTATTTCAAGAAGAACAATGCCAGCACTCTTTGTTTCCTTAAAGTGAATCTTTTGAATTTTCAGGAGTTCCTGTACTTTGCAATTCCAATCATCAACTTCCCCCGCATCAAGAACCGCCTGCAGCGCTGGCTGAGTCCTGGTGGGGGGGAAGGGGGTGGGGAGGCTGGGGGAAGTGCTGAGAAATCCTGTGCCATATGTGGAGACCCCCCCACTCAGCCCCACTCCATCGGCTGTGTCCATGTCTTCTGCTTCTACTGTGTCATGGTAAGTGTGTCTCTCCTCCGTGTGTGTTGTGTGTGGTGTGTGTGTGTGTGTGTGTGTGTGTATGTGTCTGTGTTTTGTGTGTGTGTGTGTGTGTGTGTGTTGTGTAAGTGTGTGTTGTTTGTGTGTGTGTGTTCGTGTGTGTGTTTGTGTGTGTGTGGTGTTTGTTTGTTGTGTAAGCATGTGTTGTGGGAATGTGTGTGTTGTGTGTGTGGTATATATGTATATGCTCTCCCCTCTTGCATGAGTACACGGTCAGTTCCTCAGCCTCTACTCGCTTTTTGAAATCATGTCATTAGACAGGCGGAGATGGGCGAGCATGCTTTGGGGTTGGACGATGTGCGAGGCGCAGTGCCATGCTTCTATCCCTGGGATGGAGAAATCTGGCTTTATTGGTATATGTGTGTGTGTGTGTGTATTGTGTGTGGTTTGTGTGTGTGTTTATGTGTGTGTGTGCGTGTGTGTGTGTGTGTTGTGTTTATATAGTGTGTTTGTGTGTAGTGTGTATGTGTAGAGTGTGTGTGTGTGTGTGTGTGTGTGTGTGTGTGTGTGTGTGTGTGTGTGTGTGTGTGTGTGTGTGTGTGTGTGTATGCTCATGTGTGTGTATACATACTTATGCACAAACACGCATGCACATTTTCTGTGTGTAATGATTGTTGATTTGCGATATTAGGTCGTGGTTCCTGGAACACCAGTGTGTGCTGTGTTTGCTGCTGCTTTGATCTGAAAGTTCAAGCCTTGGTCAAAGTGTTCTTAGTAGCACCAAGCATCATGACAGCTGCCCCAATCAGTTTTGTTTGTTTGTGGTGATGTCCTGTAACTGTGCTGTTTATGGTATTGCAGTCTTTCTAGCCTTTTGACTAGTGTTCTTTAACACTGCTGTTTTTGGTATTGCAGTCTTACTAGCCTTTTGACTAGTGTTCTGTAACTGTGCTGTTTATGGTATTGCAATCTTACTAGTCCTTTGACTAGTGTTCTGTAACTGTGCTGTTTATGGTATTGCAATCTTACTAGCCTTTTGACTAGTGTTCTGTAACAGTGCTGTTTATGGTATTGCAATCTTACTAGCCTTTTGACTAGTGTTCTGTAACAGTGCTGTTTATGGTATTACAGTGTTACTAGTCTGTGGACTGCTGTCCTTGTAACACTGCTATTTATGGTATTGCAGTGTTACTAGTCTGAAGACTAGTGTCCTGTAACACTGCTGTTTATTGTATTCCAGTCTCACTAGTCTGTAGACTTCTGTCTTTGTAACACTGTTATTATGGTATTGTAATGTTACTAGTCTGTAGACTAGTGTCCTGTAACTCTGCTTTTATGGTATTGCAGTGTTACTAGTTTGCACATTTCTGTCCTGTAACACTACTGTTTATGATATTTCAGTGTTACTGGTTTGTAGACTATTGTCCAGTAACACACTGTTTATGGTATTGCAGTGTTACTAGTTTGTAGACTATTGTCCTGTAACACTACTGTTTATGGTATTGCAGTGTTCCTAGTCTGCAAATGTCTGCCCTGTAACACTACTGTGTATGGTACTGCAGTGTTACTAGTTTGCAGATTGCTGCTATGTAATGCTGTGTCATTTATGTTACAGAGCAACTGGGCAGCTGATCCTGGTTTCTCCTGCCCCAAGTGCCAGCACCGTGTAGTGGACAGCTTTTCCATTCAGCCTTTGAAAAAACGTTTGCTGCATACCAAGTCCTCTTAACCTGTAGATTGCTGACTGTGTGTGTGTGTGTGTGTGAGTGTGTGTTTGTTTGTTTGTTTGTTTGTTTGTGTGTGTGTGTGTTTGTGTTCGAGAGAGAGAGAAAGGTGTCCCACTGTCATCCCTCTCGCTGGGCTGTTTGATCGGCCAGACAGCGCATGCCCACCCGTCTGACCCGATGACCGTGGCCTTCGATTGTGGTCACAATTCCCCTTAGATGGCTCTTGGTCCAAAGTAGCCTCGGGTGGAAGGGGCAACGTGCAGACCTGTCTCAGATCGGAAGAGCAGGCAGATCGTGGCGAGTTGCTCCCTTTGCAGTTGATACGGTTGGGCTCATCAGAAATCTCCTCTTGTGAAGGGTGACCTAACTCACCTCTGGCAGCTTGTGCGGCTTCCTTCTCCCGGAGCTGTTGAAACATTTCCCAGAGTTCCCTCCTGAAGGGCTCTGCAAACTCTTCATGAGATTGCACTGTTGGAGGGTCTTCAGCAACTGTACACAATGTGTCAGGAAACACTGGCAGTGCGTTGATGTCTTTTCTCACGTCTGCACAAAGCTCACACACCTCCTGATGGGCAGGTGAATCTCGTGCAGCAGGTTCACTGTACTTGAAAATGTTCGAATTTTCTAATTTTCAACAGGTCTGTTAATGTTCTCTTGGCATCGTTGTTGGTCTCGCTGTGCTTATGCTGGTGGTTTTCATCTCCAGCAGCCAGTGGAATGCTTTTGGAAATATAGCTGGCCAATGCATGAAGCGAAGCACCACGACGTTAGTTTCCGTCTTAGCAGCAACTTTCCATGAGGACAGCTCCTCAGAAACAAGCAATGTGGAAAGCGAAGCTTCAGCGACACCTGGGAGTCCAGATATTGGCATTTTGTCCACACTATTGTATGAACCGGCAAACTTTCATCAGAGCTACGTGAACACGTATTGTCTGGTCAGCGAGTAAGCTGAAGTAGAGAGAGAGAGAAAGAGGGAGACAGACAGACAGACAGACAGACAGACAGACAGACAGACAGACAGACAGACAGACAGACAGACAGACATACATACATACATACAGACAGACAGACAGACAGACAGACAGACAGACACAGACACAGACAGACAGACAGACACACACACACACACACACACACACACACACACACACACACACACACACACACACACACACACAGTGTGTGTTATGGGTGCTTATGTTTGTATGCTGCCAAATCTGTGAGCATATATATCCATGTACGCAAAGCAGTAGGGGACAACAAGTCTGGAGGCACCACGTGGCCCCCTTTTCACCTGGAACCCCTGGCTGCTGTGCTCTGGGCCTGCCCCAGTGCTTCTCTCAGGAAACAAGTCTGGAGGCACCACGTGGCCCCCTTTCACCTGGAACCCCTGGCTGCTGTGCTCTGGGCCTGCTCCAGTGCTTCTCTCAGGAAACAAGTCTCATTGCAAGAAATACCTGGTGTGACAACTACTGTTAGTTTTCAGTCACAAGAATGAGTGCCTTCATAGCATTGTAGAAATTCAAGACTGTAATGAGCAACGATGGCTGAGTAGTTTCACAGATGAGCTTCCCAGTAAAGATGATGCTGTTGTGTTTGATGATTACTTTGAAGAAGATTGCATCCATTAAACTGATGAATATTTTTGTATGATTGTAAGAACAACATTCCATTGTAGTCACTTTGATGCTACCTAATAAATGTGAATGGCTGATTGCTTGGTTGCCTGAGCCTACTCGCTGGAATTGTGAGAAAGACCGCAAGAACTGAACTGAAAGATACAAGTGAGTGACTGGGATATTGGTATTGGTATTGTTTACATGATAAATCTGTCTTTACACCAAATTGGTGAATTGATTTTGTGATGAGCATGATCACCAATTCCAATAAATCGACATTACACCAAAATGTGTTTCTTGGGATATTCAATTTCCATGTCAAAGGAAATGATTTAGTCATCTCCTGTTTGACTTCAGAGACACATTCTTGCATCTGGAGAAACTCGGCACAACATTGTCTCAAGAGGTTGACATTTCTTGAATATTTTTTCACTTGAGAGGGATAAGACATCTGGTACATAACTCGGATTCATTTGTTTTTCTGACATTCTTCAGGCTCTCCACAAAAACTAGCATTATATGTGCCTGCATACAATGAAGAAAGTATGCAAGCAGGCAGAAAGGTGTGCAAGCAGGCAGAGAGGTGGGCAAGCAGGCAGAGAGGTGGGCAAGCAGGCAGAGAGGTGGGCAAGCAGGCAGAGAGGTGGGCAAGCAGGCAGAGAGGTGGGCAAGCAGGCAGAAAGGTGGGCAAGCAGGCAGAAAGGTGGGCAAGCAGTCAGAGAGGTGTGCAAGCAGGCAGAGAGGTGGACAAGCAGGCAGAGAGGTGGGCAAGCAGGCAGAGAGGTGGGCAAGCAGGCAGAGAGGTGGGCAAGCAGGCAGAGAGGTGGGCAAGCTGGCAGACAGACAAACGGGCAGGTTCCAGCTGCCTAACACACACAGAACATGGATCCATGATTTCCAACTGACAAAATCTGCCTATGGTAGAAAAATCCATACATTGTGAAAATATTAATCATACCCATGAACAGGCACTATGTTCGCGGGGCAGGGAAGATGTTACAGCACATAATTTGCTAATTATCGTCGATTTATTTATGTATACATTTTTTTCCCGCTCGGAATTTTTTTTTATAGGGTCGACAGAAAAAAAAGATGCTGAAATTGACACCTCTAGCCTCAAGCAAGAAAGCAACATCTGTCGCTGGATTTCTTAATGCTGCCCCTGACCTGTGAGGGCAATATTGGCAAAAACGTTGTGCGATTAACCCTTGTATGCGGCCAAGCGCCAGCATCGGGTTGGAATACTCCCCAGGGAGCGGAGTTGGTGCTGGTACCTGACTGTGTGCGTCTTAAATGTCTGTCACTATGTTTGTTGTGAGGTACCAGTGAGGATTGATGAAGATGCCCAGTGATCAGGGGGTAAAGTGTAAGCGGTTTGAGACCCTGACAAAGGGTGTAAGTCGCTATAAAAAACCACACCTTTACCTTTACCTTTATATAACCGATCCAGATCGACTAAGTGCAGTTGACCGCGCATAAATAAGACCGTTGAGTTGAAAGAAAAACCTGACACCCGGAATCGACGGAATGAAAATATCACAATGAGCACACTTTTCATCTTTTTCTATCCGAGACTCGACCTTGACGTAAGATTAGGGGGACTTGAGGCTATTTTGGACGCGAGTGTTTCTCCGGGAATCTATCCTCTCCGCATGCTTTCGAGGATTAGCTTTTGTCGAGCTCAAGGCCGAAGTTTCTGTCTTTGGCAGTGGAACCTCTCGACTATAACCGCTGACGGATGGATGGATGGCTTTTTACGGCCTATCGGCCTTTGTAGGCTTTTAAAGACCATTAATTACGAAAAACATAAGAATTGGTTACGATAAGAGCAAGTCAGGATTTCTCTGGTTATTCACCTCTTACGAAACGCGTGGGGAGACGGGGTGGGTCAATTCTTACCCCCAACTCACAGGGGGTAACATGGTGGGTCAATTCTTACCCCCAACTCACAGGGGGTAACATGGTGGGTCAACTCTTGCCCCCAACTCTCAGGGGGTAGCATGGTGGGTCAACTCTTGCCCCCAACTCACAGGGGGTAACATGGTGGGTCAACTCTTGCCCCCAACTCACAGGGGGTAACATGGTGGGTCAACTCTTGCCCCCAACTCTCAGGGGGTAACATGGTGGGTCAACTCTTGCCCCCAACTCTCAGGGGGAGACTACAACCGCAATCCATAAGAGCGATGAAAACTTGTTCCTACATCCTCGTGCTTTCAAATGTTCCAGGCTGGCAGCATTTTGTGTGGGTTGGGGGTGCGGGTAGAGAGACAGAGAGAGGGGGGTTGGGTGAAGGGGGAGAGAGACACGGAGGGGATGGGGATGAATATATTTGGGCACTAGCTTGGTGCGTGCATATGAGAGAGAGAGAGAGAGGGGTGGGTGAGGTGTGTTGAATGGGTGGGGAGGTGGGGGTAGATGGTGTGTGTGTGTGTGTGTGTGTGTGTGTGTGTGTGTGTGTTTAACACTTTTCTAGTGTGTTTGTCCATGCTTGTGCGAATGTTCACGTGCACATGAGAGTTTCACCCTTGTCACACGTTAATGCACATACTACGAGTGCATGCCTGCGTGCGTTTCCCCAGTTCATGCTCCACCGCGACATCTTCTCCCCACCTCCCGCCCGCTGTGTGTTGGGGGTAATAATAGACCCACCATGTTTCCCGCTGTGTGTTGGGGGTAATAATAGACCCCCCGCTGTGTGTTGGGGGTAATAATAGACCCCCCGCTGTGTGTTGGGGGTAATAATAGACCCCCCCGCTGTGTGTTGGGGGTAATAATAGACCCCCCGCTGTGTGTTGGGGGTAATAATAGACCCCCCGCTGTGTGTTGGGGGTAATAATAGACCCCCGCGTCTCCCTGCGTGATTTGCCAATGGTGAATAACTGGGGAAATCGAGACTTGCTCCTACTTTAACCCGATCTAGTGATTTTGAAACCACTGACCTTAATTAGTCTACAAGGGATGAGAGACCATGAAACTCATCATCGTCATCATCATCGTCATCATCATCATCGTCATCATCATCGTCATCGTCATCATCAGCATCGTGATCATTATCAGCATCGTCATCATCATCATCATCGTCGTCGTCATCATCGTCGTCATCATCACATGAAATAAAAATTGGCCGAATCGTTTTATTTCACGAAAACTACATGGAATATTCATAGCGCTCGAACAAAGAGGACAAAGCCTTATTTCTTAATTTCTATATACAATGAGATATTTCAGTATGTACAGGGCGATAAAAGGACCAAGACACACATAAATGAACTACAGTTATTATAATGTGCTGCACGAGTTGAAGAGAACACGCCACTAAACGTAATGTACAATTCTATTTTAGGCGTGCTTTTGCCACAGCTCAATCTCTTACTGCACATAGTGCCCACAGAGAATAATGCTGGCAATCTCCAACCTCAAGAAATCATTTCCATAAATTCATGCCATTTGTTCTGTCGATGGGAATTTACAAGATGCATATTGCCGTGATTGTGTTTGGGACGTTTCATATACAAAATGTGGATTTCAGCAATACCAGATTGACTTTCAGCAAACAAACAATGCGTTTTTCTGATCATAATAATAGCGGTTATGTACAATGGTAAAACCTGCTTTCCGTGACTAGACAACATGAGGTGTGAGCTAATGTATACTTTTCGAGGCAAGACAATTTCCCCAAAATGAACGACCGAAAGCTGCAGAAATAAGATATCGAACTCTTAGCGGGTTTTTGAGCACCAATGTTGACAACATTTTGAAAAAGAAATTGACGGGTTTTTTTTCCAGGCGTTAATGTATGGCGACAGACGAAAAATGCGAAAGTTTCGCAGAGATTCTAAACTTGGCAGTTACAGAGTACGATGTGCGTTGAAACGAAGAACGTTAAATGGCGAATGATTATAATTGCTAACGATTTATGCATATTCAGGGCCATGTTTCCTTAGGTGAACGTCTACTCTGTATATGTAAGCACGTGGAACATGTTAAGTATATAAAGTGTTTATAATCATAGTCTTCGTTACTTATGGGTGTAAAATTCCATAATGAAGCGTGGACTAGTACGTACTACGTCCTTACAGAGGGTTTCACGAATAATCGATTCTTGAGCAATTGCTTGGCAAATGATCTCAAACTTTTTCCAGTTATGAACTGTGGCATTCTGTTCTCTGCCGACTTTACATCCAGTTTGACTGCAGCTAGCACACGGTAAGTCCATACAGTCCTTCCCCCCTTGTTCATAACTCACGCTATTGAGCTATGTATCTACTGACGCAAGAGTGCTTACCTAGTTCAACTCGAAGTAATCCGATTGCGACTAGATGCAATATGGAATACGTTTATGGTTCCTGAGCAATGTATACTGAGGTGTTAAGTAATGGATGTCGGGGGGCCACAGTATATAAAACTGTCAAGGAACTCCAAGCGACTGCGTGTAGCCATCCTGTCGCTAGACTCGCGGTGTATTCAGAGACGAACAGCCACTAAACGACGTAACTTTTGATACGGATAATACACATGCCTGGTCGTCAAGGACTCTGTTCTGAACACGTGGCCATGGAGTGCTTGCCGACGCCTTTGCCTTTGGTCTTGCACCGCCTCTCGTCATGCGAACGAGTTTCATTTTCCATTGCTCGGCTTTCTGCTCGTCCTTCTCTCTCTCCAAACGGGAGCGGGAGTGGAGAATCCGGCAGAGTTCCTCCACCTTGGCGTCAAGGTCGCAGAGGTCAGTCACCAGTGTAGACAGAGGTGTCACCTGGCGGACGGCAAGGTCGAGAACTCTGTCGTGCTGGTGCAGCACTTCTCCTAGGAGAGGGTCAAACTCGCCCAGCTCCTGGAAGCGGCGGTACTCGTCCACCGCCTCCATCAGTTCCTGGTGGCGTGTCACGGCGCAGTCTGCGATGAACTGGAACTGCAGAACTGACGTCATCCACGTGGCTTCCCTGAAGGCGTCGTCCGCTTCTTCAGTCCAGGCTGTATCCCTCTCTTTCTGCCAGCATCGCTCTCTTTCTTGCTCCCTCTCTTGCTGCCAGCATCGCTGTCTTTCTTGTTCCGTGAGTCGAACTCCGTCTTTTCCCCACGGTTCGTCCTTTCCTTCCAGTCCAGGTCTCTCTGGTGCAGGTGGGGAGTCGCAGAGTTCCATGTCAGAATTTTTGTCCTCCGCTCCCGCTTCTAGAGTTTTCCCTGAAAGGAGACAGACAAAGCACATGCGTGGATCAAATTGCAGGTGTTGGAAAGGTGATCTAGTTGGAACTGATGGGCTCGAGTTGCCCACGTATTAAGGTGGTAGTGGTGGTAATAGTAGTAATACACTCGAGGTAGTAGTAGTAGCAGCAGCAGGAGCAGCAGCAATGGCAGCAGCAGGAGCAGTTGTAGTCAGTCGTAGTCCTAGCCGTCGAAGTCAAAGTCGTAGTTCTAGAATATGTAGAGGTACTTCTTTTACATGTAGTATAGTAGTAGCAGTAGTATAATGATAGTAGAAGAAGTGGTATAATCATTGTAGGAAAAGCAACAGCTGCAGCAGCAGTTGCTGCAGTAGCAGCAAAAGAAGCAATAGCAGCAGCAGTAGTAGAAGTAGTAGTTGTAGTAGCAGCAGCAGCAGCAGCAGTAGTAGTAGTACTAGTACTAGTACAAGTAGTAGTAGTAGTGGTGGTGGTGCTGGTGGTGTTGGCGGCGGAAGGATGATGATGGATGGATGATAATTGATGGATGATTGGATGGATGATGGGATGGGAGGATGATTGGATAGTTGAATGGATGATTGGATGGATGATTGGATGATTGGATGAATGATTGGATGGATAGATGGATGATTGCATGATTGGATGGATGATTGGATGGGAGGATGATTGGATGGATGATTGGATGATTGGATAGATGATTGGATGGATGATTAGATGGATGATGGGATGGGAGGATGAATGATGGATGATTGGATGATTGGATGGATGATTGGATGGATGATTGGATGATTGGATGGATGATTGGATGTATGATGGGATGGGAGGATGATTGATGGATGATTGGATGATTGGATGGATGATTGGATGGATGATTGGATGATTGGATGGATGATTGGATGATTGGATGCATGATGGATGATTGGATGGATGATGGGATGGGAGGATGATTTGATGGATGATGGGATGGGAGGATGGTTGGATGGATGATTGGATGATTGGATAGATGATTGGATGGATGATTAGATGGATGATTGGATGGATGATTTGATGGATGATTGGATGGATGATGGGATGGGAGGATGATTGATGGATGATTGGATGATTGGATGGATGATTGGATGGATGATTGGATGGATGATTGGATGGATGATTAGATGATTGGATGCATGATGGATGATTGGATGGATGATGGGATGGGAGGATGATTGGATGGATGATGGGATGATTGGATGGATGATTAGATGATTGGATGGATGATTGGATGGGAGGATGATTGGATAATTAAATGGATTATTGGATGAGAGGATGATTGGATAATTGGAGGATTAGATGATTGGATGGATGATTTGATGATTGGATGGATGATTGGATGATTGGATGGTGGGGTGGTGGGGTGTTGGGGTGGTGGGATGATGGGGTGGTGGGATGGATGGATGGATGGATGGATGGATGGGTGGATGGATGGATGGATGGGTGGATGGATGGATGGATGGGTGGATGGATGGCTGGGTGGATGGATGGTTAGGTGGTTGGGTGGGTGGGTGGGTGGGTGGGTGGGTGAGTGGATGGATGGATGGATGGATGGATGGATGGGTGGGTGGATGGGTGGATGGATGGGGGGGTGGGGGGTGGGGGGGGGTGGTTGGGTGGGCGGATGGGGTGGTGGTGAATGATTGGAGAATGGTGGGAGAATGGTGGGATGGGTGAATGGGTGGGATGGGTGGGATGGGGGTGGGATGGGGGTGGGATGGGTGGGTTGTTTAAAAAAAAGTAAACGGAGATTTTTGAGAAAATGAGGCAAGATTTGAATAGACAGGGAAAAATGAATCGGAAGCACGCAGTTAAAAGAGCAGAAGTGCAGCGTGGAAATCCGGAATGGGAATCGAACTCACGTTCTAATGAGAGAGCCGTCCTCGTCTGTTCCTTCCCGCCACTTCCCACTCTCTCTTCGCTCTGTGCGTCTCCCTCGTCGACCGCCTCGCCTTCTTCGTCCTTTTCCTCGTTGTCATTGCTGTCTTCATTGTCCTCCATATCGACATCGTCGTCGTCGTTGTTGACTTCATCATCCTTGTTACCGCTGCGTGAGGCAGATTGGAGCTCTGACAACTGCTGGAGGAACATCTCCGTGCGTAGAACGAGCTTGTGGAAGGTGCGGAGGAGCGAGGTTGAGGAGAGAGCTGTGGAACGGAGGATCTTGCTCAGGTCTCGAAGCTGCTGCTGCAGTACACAATCCTCGTGTTGGAGAGGGGGCTCGAGACACTCCGGACCCCCTCGACCCCCCACCTCCCTGGCCAGACCCTCCAGCAGCTCCTCCAACCGCCTTGACATCCATGCTGTCCGCTCCCTGTTTCCGCCACCCGGGGGGACTCTCTCCCCCCGGAATGTGAAATGCCCAACCTCCACCCTGTGGGAGCCCACGGAGGACATGGGGTGGAGGGGGTGGGGTGGATAGGGGTTAACAAGGACCAGGTTCGTAAGGGTAGGGGTGATGAAGGGTAGGGGTGAAGGAGGGTGGGAGTAAAGGGCTTGTACCGAGATGGACAAAGATCACTGTCGTTTCCTCTTCAACGGCGTAGAGATCAGGTTAACAGGGAGCTGTGTGGCTGCAGATCTTCTGACAAACTGCAAACAAGCTTACAGCCAGACAGGTCGACACAGCCTAGCACTGTCTGCTTTTTAAAAATAACCCTCTTTCAGGCTAAGGAAAATTGTCACTTCGTGAAGCGACATGCGAAGTACAAGTATTCCTTTTGTGAGTTTGCTTCGCTCAACGAATAATCTGACCACCAACACAGGCGGGTCTGCACGCCCCGAATTGCTTGTGAGTTCACTCCCTTGGGATTGTTCTTGTCTGTTTTGAACATGACTTGTTGTCCACAAATTGGAAATGTTCTTTCCCCTACAGCATTCGCTCTACCGTTCGATTACTGGCACGTGCAGCACGTACACATCGTGTTTTCAGCACGCCATGCTCACCTGACCCGTGCAGAACATTCGAAGCGTATACCGGTAATCCGAGAGCAAGTTCTGCGAATCTGGCGGACTCACGCCCAATGGACGTTTGCCTTGTAGTTAGGGTTGCTCTTTATGGATTGAACGAGCTCTGCGCCTTTGAGAGGTAAAGTTTCGTTTTTCATACATCAGTGCTGCATTTGACTGCCCTTTGCCTGCTTTCCAACAACTTCTGGATGGGGCGCTAGAGTCTGCAACTCGCCACAACACATGTAATTACTGCCGATGTTTGTTCGGCAGAAGAGAACAACGTTCCATTTGATTTAAAATTGACAGAAAATATCGGACCACGATTATTCCGAGTGACCGATGTGCTGTATTTTGCAGTCGTAAAAAAAAACTGTTCATCAGACTCGCTGAACGATCTCATGAGACCGTTTCTTACTCTTCACCTATCTTGAAAAAAGGAGGCCGGTGTTGGACTCGTAGGTGAGACAAAAGAAGTAGGGAGACTCTTGTCCAACTTCAGAAATTTATTGCAGAGCTTTCGGGGCCGAGTAGGCTCCCCGCATGCGGACTACGACCCCCTGCTTTGTCACCCCCCACCCCCTTTTCCCGTTGCGATGTTCTCACCCGCCGCTGCTGTTGCTGCCTGTACCCCGTGCCGCATACCCCACTCACTCGATTGTTTGTGAACTGTACACCTATTATATACACGATCGCACATAGCCTTTCACTGCACTGACGAAGGAGCCTACTAAACCCCGAAAGCTATGCAATAAATTTATGAAGTTGGACAAGAGTCTCCCTACTTCTTTTGTCTACTCTTCACCTAGGCAGTTATCTGCAATTTATCTGAGTCTCTGCTCTACCCTCAAGAGGTGGTGAGTTCAAGAACGACGCTGGGCAAATAAAGCAACATCCACGTCTCCCTCGAATAGGTGTCTCGCCAAGATCCGCCTCCTACTTGCCTCCGGAACCTTTCATCCATTCACAAACTCGCCTGCTGGTAGAGCGGATAAAGATAGTGAGACAAGAAGGAAGCAGAGGAGGTGACAACAGCGATGGAAAGGAAAGATCCGAGTCAGTTATCTAAGGGCATGCCTTTCCTCCGTGTGGTGAATCGACTCGGGAAGGCTAAGCAGCCGTTAACGCTGAGAGCTGACACCAGCAGCCCCTGGATGTCGGGGGTGGAACTGTGGCTGCCTGATGCGAAGACAACGCTGACGTTTCATCCTCAATCCCTGAAGCTGGAGAATATCGACAAATCCAGAGGCAGTACAACCAGCAGCAGCAGCAGCACCCTTCGTAGCGGCATCCCTCCCGGCCAGACGGTGCCGCAGAGCCCTGACCAGGTTGAAGTGAGCAGTGAGAAGGGGGGTGCTCATATTCCTGCACTTTTTTAAATTTGTGGTTGCATTGTGGAGCGGTCTTTTGTTATTGAGGAAATACAGCCTACCATGGACGAGAGGAGGGGTGTTGAGGACATCAAGTTCTTCAAGCAAATGCTACCGCAGGACGGCGAGAAAGTCGAAGCCACAGTTGAAACCATTGAGTATGGCAGCACTCGTGAGGACGTGATAGAGATTCTGCAAGAAGCTGACGAAGAGAAGAATTACAATGACTTTTCTTTGATGTGCTACTACGATTTGGGCCTAGCTTTCGTCATGACCCCAGAAAGGACAGTCAAGCGTTTCCGGCTCGTCTCTGGACTGCCGGGTCACCCTACTTTTGGCCTGTTCCAGCGCTGTCCTTTCAAGGTGACATTGAGGAAGAAGAGGGGCAACTTCACTCTGAAGCCCGAGTCTCGATGGACGGATGGCAAGGACGATCTTAGGGTCGTGTTCGTCCAGGTGTGACCCAGTATACGTGAAGAGAGTCGTTCCGGCTCAGAGAGCGCCAGCTCCGCAACACCTTTCAACGCCGTCGACTACTTCCGACTTCCGGGTATGGTGCCGAGTGTGGACACGCTGCCTGGTTGCGTGGGTTCGGTCACGCTCTTTAGAGATGAAGACGAGGAGATGAACCAATTCTGGCTCCCTGCTCCTCTTGGCACGTAACTCTAAACTCCTATGAACCTGGCAGACGGAAGTGCCTGGTGCTATGTCCTTGTAATTGATGTAATGACTTTGCACAATATATTTTTCCTTGTAGTATAGCATGGTTCAGTGACGTGTGAGTGTATGCGTGCGTGCTGGTGTGCGTACGTGCGTGTGTGTGTTTGTGCGTGTGTGTGTGTGTGTGTGTGTGTGTGTGTGTGTGTGCGTGCGTGCGTGAGAGAGAATGAATAATTGGGAGTTTGAGTTATGATCTGAACAGAGTGAATGGCAGCTAGGTGAAATGAGGCAAGAGTTGCCAGGGAATGCCTATGGGAAATTCGGCTCGTGCCATGAGTGTCTTGTGGATACCTGGGCCTGCATGGATCTGCTTAGTCGCGTTGTTTTCTTTTTTAACCATGTAGACGAGGGTCAAAGCTCACATGAAAAGGTCTAGATAGTCGTATTGTAATATCCAAGACTCATGAGCATCTTCCACTCGCTGTTCCATGAAAAGTTATGATTTCTAAAGTCTTTTTCTTCTCAACCTCCGGAAGGCGTTATTTTGTCCTTGAAAACATGTATATAGAGCTAAGATTGCCATTCTCTCTCTCTCTCTCTCTCTCTCTCTCTCTCTCTCTCTCTCTCTCTCTCTCTCTGTAAATAGTTCAAGTTTTCTTTCTTCCCGCCGCAATTGTCGATCTCTCTAATGTACATCGAGGCATTCTTAGGGCCGTCATTATTGTTTTTAAAAAGTTCAACGACCGTATAATACTACTGTGCCGCTGCTTTGTAGATATTTGGAACATTGTATGGTATACCCCTTTGGACCAACACTTTCAAAGGAGGCTTTTGATTTAAAATGTGATAACTGATATGGATAAACGTCGAGGTAACAAGACATATGAGGAAAATAGCACTGTCTTGTACATGCATGTAAAATAGGTGGTGCACGTATATATATTTTTTACATAGATGTCTTAGATCATGGTAAATAAATCTGCAAATAGGAATTTGGCTGATTTTTTTCCCATGGCATTGTTTAAAGTCGCACATATGCGTGCACATGCTCGCGAAAGGATCAGGGATGCACGCCAAGAATATTGAAAGGTCTCCGTTATTCTTCGACAACTTCGAAGTTTGGGGGGGTTTGGATTTGTTTTCCTTTCTGTAGCCTCCGTTTTCTACACATTAAAATTGTTGAAATTCATAAATCCTGGACGGCTGTGGAGTCGTCTTCATGCAATCCAAGTAGGGACATTCTTCTAGTCTTTCTTTTCAGGAGGCACTTTTCCGAAACGTTGCTCATGGGATTCTCCTGAGAGCTGGGGGTAAGAATGTACCCACCGAGTTTCCATACGTGATTCGTAAGAGACATATGCATGAGCTTATTGGTTCCTGACTCACGCTTTATATAACCAACTCGAGTAATTTTCGTAATCGATGGCCTTACATGGCCTACAAAGGCTGATTGGCCTTCAATTTTCGGTCATCGTGATCATTTTTACCATCATCAATCTCATCGTCGTCGTCATTTTTCATTTTAAAGATCTCAAATGTATCCGAACACGTTGGAATAAATTGGAGACTTTTTAAAATATGCATTTTAAGACACTATCATGGACCTCAGTGGCTCAGTAGGTAGAGCACACGGTCATTAACGGAGACATCACCGGTTCGCCCCCTGCCTGAGGCCATACAAACCCAGGCAGGGTTTTGAGTCTGAATTGAATGCTTTATTCCAGCACATCTGGCCCTACGAGCCAATTCACAACAGCTGCTACAGCACGTGCAGAACACGTCTTCGTGTTCTAGGCTGTTTATGAGAGTCGCGAAAACTGCTGTCAATTGTCAACGGTGGAAAGCAGAATTTATGTCATAGAGTATGATTTTTAATAATGCATCATGCTGGACCCTTCGCATTGAACAGTTATTGGATTTGGAGAAAAATGGCACAGTTGAAGGTTTGGCCACTGAACTGGCCTCCTCAAAATTCAAGATGACAAGATTGCTACAGGCAAGATTGGACATCCACTGTGGAAATAACATATGGCATGAATAGGCTTTTTACATAACGCAGCACTTAACTACGCCGGTTAGAACAGATCACATAACATTAAGAATGGGTGTCTGTGAACTTTACTGTCAAATGAAAACGTAGCATGCAATAAGTGAAGAAGACTATTTGGCGCGCCCATTTTGCAGACTAAATAAAAACTAGGAACATCATTTATCTTAAAGCTCAAGATATTGCGATTTCAAATTATTCTTTTAACCGTGTGATAGGGAAATCGTGAAATTTCCGCGTGAAATGATGTATATAAAAACCGCTGGCGCTGAACCTCCAGGTTTTGGCATTTAAAAAAAGATCGGGT
>JAWQFJ010026650.1:15000-16316 GCA_034096865.1 Theodoxus fluviatilis | reverse complement strand
GATAACAGGAACGTATCGTCATCGCACATGCGTCATATCTTGCATGCATGAAACAATCTACATTCTTATTGGCTGTCAAGTAGCTGTAGAGTTTAACATGAGCGCCAATGTGACAGAAGTACAGTTTAAAGTGTTCCGAGTGTGGAGAGTTTGGGCGAACATTCCCATCAGAATTGGCCGTAATCGAAAATGAAGGCGATTAATAATTAACAAACACTTTCACGTGAGTCTCCAATCACTTTTTCATTTTGCCTCTCGGCCATTGCGCCCACTAAATAAATCATTCATTGTAACAGACGGCAGGCGAACAGGCAAAACTTACAGATAGATATATTCATAACGCACAATCAGCCAAATGCTATTAATATCGAATGCATACCTTCTAGTCTCCACAGATCATTCTAACTCGATACTAGATCACTGTTGCGCCAAAGATCAATGAAAAAAATTACACCTTCAGTGCCCCCTGACAGGTACCCAGATGTCTTCCTGGGTCAAGGGAAGGAATGCGAGTTTAGTACCTTGCCAAAGGTTCAACACTTGGGATCCAGTCACCAGTATACACGTACGTACTGTCCATCAAGCCACTGCAAGGCAGTGCGTCCCCCTCTCTTGTACACTGGACCATATCAAAGTCAGTTTAACATACAGAGCCGAAGCCCTGTGTTGGACAGACAGCAACGAAATAAAAGTAAGACCACAGGCTGGGACTGAACCCGCGACCTTTCGGTTAGCGCCCGAAATGCTCTACCAGTTGAGCTATCATGGTCCGTGTTGTCCTCTCCTGTCTACACTGCCCTGTTTCAGTGGTTGCTGTTACGGCCTCACATGCCCGGATGACCCGAATCCCAATATTTAGTTTTGCTCGTCTTTCCCACCTGTCATAGATCTTTCCCTCGTCAGCATTAGTTCCTTGCAGTAGAGCGTCGGTCTCACCACGCAAACCATACGGCCTACCAAACTGATTCGCCTGGATACTTTGTTCTAATCGAAGTGTGACCGCAAATTTATACAAGGGGAACACTCCACCGATGTTGATATATAACTCGATTTAGACAGCTCAACCATTTCTATGTATACTCAGGGAATGTCATTTTTCAAATCTACCACGAAATGATAATTTTTGTACATCTGCGTAACACCCCACCTCATCATCACATCGCTTCTGTCGTACCTGTACACGCGCAGATCGATCAAGTCTTTGGTATGGTTACACTCCGCGGGTTCTCATTTTAACGCGCTGCTCATTTTCATAGGCTGTCGGTAAGAATCGCCTCTGGGCCAAAATTCATTGATGTAGCTTGATTACGATTTGG
>JAWQFJ010026650.1:0-10000 GCA_034096865.1 Theodoxus fluviatilis | reverse complement strand
CATATCGATTTCCCTCGAAATTTCATAATCTGCTCATGTGCAATGTGGACATAAACATCGTTGTAGATGACAAAGTTTATCATCAAATCAAGCGAAAGGGAGATTGTTCAGTAAAATGGGAAAATTATCGTCAGGGCTGATGTGTGCGTCGTATAAGACTTACTCTGCTGTCATTGGTGCTTCAGCCAGACGGCTACACAGCTCCTGCGGGACGCCTGTTTAGGTACCACAACAGTGTAGCGTCATGAAACTCTTTTGGGTCAACGTTTTCCTGCAACAAATCCCGGTTTGCCGTCTGCATCTACATGTAGATTGTACGCCTAGATGCAATCTCTCTCTCTCTCTCTCTCTCTCTCTCTCTCTCTCTCTCTCTCTCTCTCTCTCTTATTACATTTGAATATTTTGCCTCAAGGGCTGCAATACTGCCTAATTCACTACCCTTGTAAAATAAAGTTCGTTCGTTCGTTCTCTCTCTCTCTCTCTCTCCCTCCCTCCCTCTCTCTCTCTCTCTCTCTTTCTCTCTCTCTCTCTCTCTCTCTCTCTCTCTCTCTCTCTCTTCTCTCTCTCTCTCTCTCTCTCTCTCTCTCTCTCTCTCCCTCCCTCCCTCTCTCTCTCTCTCTCTCTCTCTCGTACTGATTTGAATAAAATGCATACACCTCTGTGGTCGATTTGTTAATAAATTTACCCGGCACAAGAAATATTCCACATCGTTCTTTCGCACTACAAAAATGAAAATAATTTATTATACTCTCTTTACAAGCAGAAGAGAGGACTTATAAAATATGGCTATAAAAAGATACTCTCACCTACAATTTTGCATTAGGACAGTGTAGGTACCGACGCGAGCTGTAGATGCCTATTTGCTTTGGTCTGCAATGAAAGTAGAGTCTAGGTGCGAGAACACCCCCCCCCCCCCGCCTCTCTCTGTCTCTCTCTCTGTCTCTCTCTCTCTCTCTCTCTCTCTCTCTCTCTCTCTCTCTCTCTCGTCCGTCTGTCCGTCAATCTGTCTGTCCGTCTGCCAGCCTGCCTGCCTGCCTGCCTGCCTGCCTGTCTGTCTGTCTGTCTGTCTGTCTGCGTGCGTGCATGTGTGTGCGTTTGTTTGTTGGTGTGTGCACTTGTTTGCACATATGCGGCTGAGGAACGTGTGCGAATACGTAATTGTGTATTTGCCCCTTCTTGCTACCTCTGCACCGCCCCCTACCCCCCCCCCCCCCCCGGCCCCCTACCCCTTTGTGTGTGTGTGTGTGTGTGTATGCGGTGTGTATGTGTGTGTGTATATATATATATATACAAATATATATATACATCAGTGATGAAGTCTATCATGTTATGCAACATCTCGTCGAAATGGAGGCATTTGACACGGACCTGATTGCCAGCAGGAGGAAAAGAAAGACCACCCTTTGTATACGTTATCTTCGCATGAGCTACGTAGCAAATCACATACTTTCTACAAAGGGTTGACAGCAAAATCTGTATAATATCTTCGGTCATCACGCTATAGAAAGCGCTCACCTAATCGGGAGGAATGGGAGAGTGTTACGGAATGTTGGCGTTATCATTTGCGAAATGGGTTCTCATAGATTCAGCATGAAAGAGGAAGATAATTAATGAATAGTGCATAGTGACAGGCAAGTTGTAGTAGAGACTAGGCACAGAGTATCGGAAATCGTTGCTGCAGAGATACGGAATGACTCATTCATCTGCGCGTTTGTCAGACACCAGGATGTTCAAAGTCCATGCTGCGGGAAATGCAGCTCTCCAATTCGTTAACTGCGCCTGCAACATCCTGTCGCTGTATATAATGTAAATTCCTGTTTATCTGCGGGACTCTCCCTAAAGTGCCATCACAACATGGTGCACTTGGAATAGGCCTGTTTCCGTGAAATTAAATGCAAGGACAGGGAGACTGACCCAGCGCTTCGGACTTCCATAGAAGATGACCGCGCAACAATTTGTCTTCTCTCGAACCCCGAGACTAATATATATATAGAACATATTCAATTACGAGAGATTGAGCGGTCACATTTTGTACTTCAACGGAGAAGGACACAAATTTTCACCCTCTGGGCTTCATCAGGTGTAATGTCGCCGTGCTAAGTGGCCCAGTTTATAGAGGTACATTGACAGAGTGAGCACACGGTCAGTAGTTCGTGGTCAGAGAAACACGGTTGCGTTAAGCATAGTTCATGTGTGGATGTAAGACACTCACACAGATCGCGAAATTAAAGTAATGATTATATTTTTAACAAACCCAGATTTTTCCCGTCCCAGGGATAGAACAACGGCACTGCGCCTCGCACATCTTCTAGCAACAAAGCATGCTCGCCTATCTCTGCCTGTCAATAAACAGGGTTTCAACAAACGAGTAATGATGATTACCATGGAGTAAACAGTTCTCAGCGTTCCTCTAAGCATGGAAATAAATCTACGAAACTTGTGAAAAGGTTTAATCTATCATGTGCAGCGTTAAAAGCCATCTGCCTAATGACCTTCCTAGAGAAAACTATAAAAAGTTCAGGGCAGAAACAGTCAAAAGAATACTTACATCCATAAATATTGCCTTTCAAAATATCAAACTGGGTTCTAGAATACAAACCGTTAAGATGTCCACTGTACATAAAACACCACATGCCTTCAGTTATATGTGGTCTAGTTCACTATAAAAGCTTCTTGCATACCTACACATATTTCCACACACATTTCTTTCTCTCCTTCTACCCTTCTCCCGCACCCTCTTCACTGGGGTCATCTTCACCTTCTACTAAACGCCCCCCATCCTTCATGTCTTCCAGCCCTACTAAGCTCCCTTCTCCCACAGGTGTGCTCACATGCACACACACACACACACACACACACACACACACACACACACACACACACACACACACATACATACACCCCAGACGGAGAGTCGGACAGACGGACAGACGGAGAAACAGAGAGAGAGAGAGACAGAGATAGATAGATAGATAGATAGAGAGAGAGAGAGAGAGAGAGATTGATTGATTGATTGATTGATTGATTGATTGATTGACTTTATTTCGGCCGACGACCCATCGTTGTTTCCATTATATACCTGACTGTAAAATATAGATTGCATTTTCTTACGTAATCAAAACAAGTAACGGACAAGTTAGAATTTACACAAAATGCAAGTCTCACAACTAATAGTTGTATTTCACAAATATCTAATGAATTGTTTCAGCATAAACTTTCTCGTACAAGGATCTGTACAGTGTTTTGACTTCATAATTCAGTGGATTAGAAATAGGGGGTTGTTAGAAATCTCTTGAATATGTACAGCAGTTGATCTGTAATTTACATTTTTAAAATGTTAGTCTTTGTTTGGAATGTGTATTTTTTACCACACCTATATCATCCTTTTTCCACACATACATATACTTGCGCACTGGGGTTTTAAGTAGAATTTGTATCTGGATAATGTACAGTGTCAACTAAATCAGTAGCTTGTGGCTGATGAGTTTCTTCTTCCGCCTGGTTGCAATGCTTCAGAGCATAAAATATAAACATAGCTACGCTCCTTGTTTTGCATACACCACGGCCATTTACAATATATTTCAATGTTAGATGGACAGTCATTCGAGAATACTTTGTTATGTACTTATTTTTGATTTCGTCATATTTATAGCATTTGAACAGAAAATGTTCTTTAGTTTCAGTTTCATTGGGGCAAAATGAGCACCTGGTATCAGCCCCTTGGACATTATTATCGTTTATTTATTTTTAGTTAATATGATAAGTACATCCCTGAATCTTGTAATAGTTATTTAATTGAGATAATTATCAGCTATAAGTTTGTCTTTATAGGACCTGTAGATCAAGAATCGTTGACTGCTGCCAAGTTTGGCACACCATTCCTGATAGAATCAGTCTTGGAGTCTTTGTTTGAGATATCATAGGAAGTTGACCCCGCCTGCGGTTCCACCGTTCTGCCACACAAAAATATAGCCACTTTTGTTTAAACATTCTTTTACAGCGTTGGACCAATTGAATCTTTCAGGTATTTTTTATTTCAACAGCATAATATAGGCCTGTTTGGGTAACCTGTCTATAAGCATATCGCTGAGTCTCAACCAGAATTTGATTACTTTCATAGTACTATTTACATACATGGGGTATCTTCCCACTTCTTCATATATCATACTATTTGGAGATCTAGCTTCTACGTTTAAAAATATTTTACAAGCGAACATGTGCGTCTTTTCCACATTCTCTTGTCTATGTAGACCCCAAAGTTCTGCACCATATAATAATGTGGGTTGTACTTGAGCATCAAATAATCTGAAGTAAACCTTCGTGTTATGCTATGAAGACGCCACATTGTTCTCAGGAGTTGCACAGTCTTCTGCTCGGCCCGTATTGCTTGATTCTCCGGAGCCCCCTTTATGGACAGTTTTGTCGTGAATACAAATCCCAGATATTTGTGAGCATTGACAACTTCAAGCTTTTCCCCATCTAGCTGCCACCTTTCCCCTTGTGCTAGGTGTTCTCCTCGACGAAAAACCATTACCTTAGTTTTATTAGTATTTACCGTAAGACCAAGCACTTTAGATATGTATTGAAGATTACTAATTTGGCACTGAAGTCCTGCTGGTGTGGTCGACAGCAGCACGATGTCATCAGCGAATACAAGCAAGAATCATTCTGTCAAACCAGAGACCATCTGCACACCATGTCTTCCATGCGTCCTCACATAATGTACTACATTATTGATAAAAAGAGAGAAAAATTGATTCCCACACTCTCGATTCCGCCTTGCCTCACGCCGATGGAGCACTCAAAGAAATCGGACATCGTCCATTTCCATCGAACACACGCTTGTACTTCGGCATACATAACTTTTATCATTTTGATTAGCTTTGTGAACAATTTTGCTTTTATGAGGATGTTCCAGATACATTCTTGATTACAGAATCAAAGGCTTTTTGATAGCCCACACATGCTACGTACAATTTCCCTCTTCCCCCAGCATATACATTTTTGACAGCTATAGCATGGAGTGTAAATATGTGATCAATTGTTGAGTGACCCGCCCTAAATCCGGCTTGCTCTATACACAACTTTTTTCCTATCTTCCGCCCACCTTTGCAGGCATCTGGTCAAAACAGAAGAAAATAGTTTGCTCAGAGTGTTTACTAGTGATATACCTCTGTAGCGCTGAGAGTCAGATTTGTCTCCTGATTTAAATATAGGCACTGTAAGTGATCGGTTCCAGCTTTTTGGGAAATATTGTTTTTTATACAGTGTATTAAACAATTGGGTAAGAAAGGGTGCAAGCTGGTCGAATGCCAGCTTCAGATAGTCTCCGGATATTTCGTCACTGCCCGCGGCTTTTGCAGTACCAATCCTTCTCATCGCCAGTCTGACTTCTGCTGTAGTTATCTGACGATCAAGTTCCTCCTCTGTAATTACAACCACATTTTCAGATTCAGGGAAATCTTTGGGGGGTATTTGGATCGGGCGGAGCAAATTTTGGAAGTGAAGCTTCCATGTGTCCAAGTCAATATCAGGGTGTTCTGTCGTTAACACGGCGTGTGAACAGAAATTAGAAGAGATCTTACATTTTTAAAACCAAGAAACTGGCAAGTATTTCTTTAATATTCTGTCTTTTTGTCTCTAAAGTTTTTTTTAAATATGCATTCCTAAGTCGAACATATTCATCCCTAACTAAGAGCATTTTTGTCTGTATTTACTTTGACCATTAGTTTTTGTCATGCTCACTTTAATATTGCGCCGCATGCAGTCGGCACTGGACAATAACATTTCCACAATCATTTTTACAACCTCATCTATGTCGTCAACAATTTCGCTTGCACGCTTCACAGTAGCCTGAAACAGCAGTTTGTAGATGTGGTGTAATATGCTGCGCTTTGTCCCTATCCCATACCAAATTGGAGACAGCTGTGCCTTCACAGTTACTTTTGTTGTCCTTGCTTTCGGATCCTAATGTTATCTCTATGGGCATGTAACTGAAAAGAATGCGACCCCAACCCTAAATTTCGCAATGTGATCGCTTTCATCGACAGAAATCATACAACAGTCGATCACACTGGTACCTTGTTTCGAAACGTACATAAATCTGCCTTCTGTGTCACAATGCACACTTCCATTTACAATGAACATCCGGTGCACTCTGCAATTGTCAATAAGAGTTTTACCGAAGCTATTAATAGTTGAGCAGAGAGAGAGAGAGAGAGAGAGAGAGAGAGAGAGAGAGAGAGAGAGAGAGGGAGACAGACAGACAGACAGAGACAGAGAGAGAGACAGAGAGAGAGACAGAGAGAGACAGAAAGAGAGAGACAGAGAGAGAGACAGAGAGAGAGACAGAGAGAGAGAGAGAGGCAGACAGACAAACCGACAGAAATGCAGACCGACAGACTGGCAGCCAGAGAGAGAGAGAGAGAGAGATTGAGAGACTGACAGACAGGCAGACAGACCGACAGAAAGGCAGACCGACAGACAGGCAGCCAGCCAGTGAGAAAGAGAGAGAGAGAGAGAGAGAGAGAGAGAGAGAGAGAGAGGCTGACAGACAGGCAGAGAGACAGACCGACAGAAAGGCAGACCGACAGTCAGGTAGCCAGCCAGTGAGAGAGAGAGACAGAGAGAGAGAGAGACAGAGAGAGAGACAGAGACAGAGAGAGAGACAGAGACAGACAGGCAGACAGACAGACAGGCAGGCAGAATGACAGACCGACAGAAAGGCAGACCGACAGACAGGCAGCCAGCCAGTGAGAGAGAGAGAGAGAGAGAATGAGAGAGAGAGTGAGAGAGAGAGAGAGAGAGAGAGAGAGAGAGAGATCAGACCGACAGAAAGGCAGACCGACAGACAGGCAGCCAGCCAGTGAGAGAGAGAGAGAGAATGAGAGAGAGAGAGAGAGAGAGAGAGAGAGACCGACAGAAAGGCAGACCGACAGACAGGCAGCCAGCCAGTGAGAGAGAGAGAGAGATTGAGATTGATTGATTGCTTTATTGCAGTCGAGGGCCCATCAAACAATTTTACAACATACATGCTATGTACATTCTATTTTTAAAATGTATACTTTACACATCATCGTTATGTACAGCTTTAAAATAATTGTGCAACCCTCCTTAGGAATGGCTAAAATACTAATGCATTTCAGACTTGAGTGACGGATTAAAAAGGCAGTGTACACAATAGGAAATTGGCTTTACGCGTTTCTAAGTTGAGAAAAGTAGCAGTAGGTACAATATTAATACTGTTGGGTAGTACGAGATGGACAACTCCTGACTAGTTTTCTTTCAACGACAGATTTCTTGTTGCCATTGCATAATATACGTACATTGCCACATCTCTGCTTTTCCAAGCGTCTTGTCCATTGACTAAATAGCCATACCCATCTCTTGCTGTGGTTATGTACTTGGCAATATATTTTTCTCTTAAAGATTTGTACATGGGACAGTGGATTAAAAAATGTTCTTCATTTTCTACTTGTTCTGCACAGAAAGGACATGACACATCAGCATTCTCCCTATAACGTCTTTCATTACTCCGTAGTTCGTTTATTCCCAAGCGGAATCGGATAAATGTGTCCCTAATTTTTTATATTGATATCGTTCAGGTAGCTCTCTGTCTGAAATGAGCTTTTCATGGTTCTATAGAAGGCAAATCGGTCTCCACTGCCGAGCTTAGCACACCATTCCTGCCTGAAGCAATCTCTTAATCTTTGTTCTACTGTTTTCAATACGCTTGTTTCATTCGTACATCCTCCATTTGCCCAAACAAAATTATAACCTATTCTGGACAAGAAATTTTCAATACCCTTAGCCCAGTTTAGTTCTGTTGGCAGGCTGGTATTGATGAGCATCAGGTAGGCTTGCTTTGGAAGTCTGTCTATTGGCATTTTGACAAGCTTAAACCAATATCTTAATGCTCTCAGCAAAGCCATCACGGTAAGGGGATACCTTCCAGTCTCACCATAAATCATAGTATTTGGTGATCTCACGTCCAGACCCATAAACCGTTTGCAAGCGAACATATGCGTTTTTTCTGTCGTCACGCTTTTTTATCCCCCATATCTCTGCCCCATACAAGAGGGCTGGTGTAATTTGAGAATCGAACAGCTTAAAGAAAACAAAAGTGTTCAGACTACGCAAGCTCATCATTGTCTTAAGCAACTGTATAACCTTCTGCTTTCCTCTGACTGCTTGGTAATCTAATGCCACGGAAACAGAGAGTTCGGTGGAAAACATGTATCCCAGGTATTTGTATCTGTTTACAGTCTCCAGCGGCTCTCCGTTTAAAAACCACTTTTCACCACTCGTCTGCGAAAAACCATAACTTTGGTTTTTTCATTGTTCACTATTAGTCCAAGCTTTTTTGAGATGTATTCAAAGTTGGTGAATTGGTTTTGTAAGCCGACTGGTGTGGTAGATAGCAGCACGATATCGAATGCGAACAGGAGTAAAAATAATTCCATGGTACCAGGTAAGAATTGTATTCCGTATTGCCCTCGTTCTCGGATATAGTCAGCAGCATATGAAATGTACAAAGAAAATGTCGTCGGCGACTCACTTGGCCCTTGTCTTACGCCAACCGGGCATTCAAATAGTTCAGAGAGCACAGAGTTCCACTTCACACAGCCATGCACTTGGGAATACACGGCTTTAAACATGTTAAGTTTCGACGACACACCAATTTTCAACAACACTTTCCATAGACATGTTCGGTCCACCGAATCAAACAGTGAGTGAGAGAGAGAGTGAGAGAGAGAGAAGAGAGAGAGAGAGAGAGAGAGAAGAGAGAGAGAGAGAGAGAGAGAGAGGCAGACAGACAGACAGGCAGACAGACAGGCAGACAGACAGGCAGACAGACAGGCAGACAGACAGACAGACCGACAGACAGGCAGCCAGCCAGAGAGAGAGAGAGAGAGAGAGAGAGAGAGGCAGACATACAGGCAGACAGACAGGCAGACAGACAGGCAGACAGACCGACCGACAGAAAGGCGGACCGACAGAGAGGCAGCCAGCCAGAGAGAGAGAGAGAGAGAGAGAGAGAGAGGCAGACATACAGGCAGATAGACAGACAGAAAGGCAGATCGACAGACAGGCAGCCAGCTAGTGAAAGAGAGAGAGAGTCAGAGAGAGAGACAGAGAGAGAGAGACAGACAGAGAGAGAGAGAGAGAGAGAGAGAGAGAGAGAGAGAGGCAGACAGACAGACCGACAGAAAGGCAGACCGACAGACAGGCAGTAGCCAGTGAGAGAGAGAGAGAGAGAGAGAGAGAGAGAGAGAGAGAGAGAGAGAGAGAGAGGCAGACAGACAGGCAGACAGACAGACAGAAAGGCAGACCGACAGACAGGCAGCCAACCAGTGTGTGTGTGTGTGTGTGTGAGAGAGAGAGAGAGAGAGAGAGAGAGAGAGAGAGAGAGAGAGAGAGAGTGAGCGAGCGAGAGAGAGAGAGCGAGAGAGAGAGAGGCAGACAGAGGCAGGCAGACAGACAGGCAGACAGACAGGCAGACAGACAGACAGGCAGCCAGAGAGAGAGAGAGAGAGAGAGAGGAGAGAGACAGAGACAGAGACAGAGAGAGAAGAGGAGAGAGTGACAGTCACACACACACACAGAGAGAGAGAGAGAGAGAGAGAGAGAGAGAGAGAGAGATTGAATAATTGATTGATTGATGACGTTATAAAGGCCGACAACCCATCGTACATAAAAGGTAAAGTATAATCATGGAAAATGTTACAGATGTACATAGACTGCAATCAGAATGATTTACCGTCTACATCAATTTACACATGTAAGTAGTCTACATCGTGATAACCCCTAGAGTGCATGGTATTGAAACTATCGCATATTTACATTAGGAAATTTAGAATTGTGTACAGTATCTTACAAATATATAGTTTATCATAGTACAATATCCCCAGAATGTATAACATTAAAAGTATTCGAATAATTACATTTACAAGAGCCGTAATTGCAGATCATAAAGATAATACAGCCATTCGTTGGATCA
>JAWQFJ010026649.1:12500-25569 GCA_034096865.1 Theodoxus fluviatilis | reverse complement strand
CAGCGTCTGCAATTCCTAATATAGGCCACAGCAGTTCTATATTGTCAGCAGTCTGGTGCAATTCTCTAATATAGGCCACAGCAGTTCTCTATTGTCAGCAGTCTGGTGCAATTCTCTAATATAGGCCACAGCAGTTCTATATTGTCAGCAGTCTGGTGCAATTCTCTAATATAGGCCACAGCAGTTCTATATTGTCAGCAGTCTGGTGCAATTCTCTAATATAGGCCACAGCAGTTCTCTATTGTCAGCAGTCTGGTGCAATTCTCTAATATAGGCCACAGCAGTTCTCTATTGTCAGCAGTCTGGTGCAATTCTCTAATATAGGCCACAGCAGTTCTATATTGTCAGCAGTCTGGTGCAATTCTCTAATATAGGCCACAGCAGTTCTCTATTGTCAGCAGTCTGGTGCAATTCTCTAATATAGGCCACAGCAGTTCTCTATTGTCAGCAGTCTGGTGCAATTCTCTAATATAGGCCACAGCAGTTCTCTATTGTCAGCAGTCTGGTGCAATTCTCTAATATAGGCCACAGCAGTTCTCTATTGTCAGCAGTCTGGTGCAATTCTCTAATATAGGCCACAGCAGTTCTCTATTGTCAGCAGTCTGGTGCAATTCTCTAATATAGGCCACAGCAGTTCTCTATTGTCAGCAGTCTGGTGCAATTCTCTAATATAGGCCACAGCAGTTCTCTATTGTCAGCAGTCTGGTGCAATTCTCTAATATAGGCCACAGCAGTTCTCTATTGTCAGCAGTCTGGTGCAATTCTCTAATATAGGCCACAGCAGTTCTCTATTGTCAGCAGTCTGGTGCAATTCTCTAATATAGGCCACAGCAGTTCTCTATTGTCAGCAGTCTGGTGCAATTCTCTAATATAGGCCACAGCAGTTCTCTATTGTCAGCAGTCTGGTGCAATTCTCTAATATAGGCCACAGCAGTTCTCTATTGTCAGCAGTCTGGTGCAATTCTCTAATATAGGCCACAGCAGTTCTCTATTGTCAGCAGTCTGGTGCAATTCTCTAATATAGGCCACAGCAGTTCTCTATTGTCAGCAGTCTGGTGCAATTCTCTAATATAGGCCACAGCAGTTCTCTATTGTCAGCAGTCTGGTGCAATTCTCTAATATAGGCCACAGCAGTTCTCTATTGTCAGCAGTCTGGTGCAATTCTCTAATATAGGCCACAGCAGTTCTCTATTGTCAGCAGTCTGGTGCAATTCTCTAATATAGGCCACAGCAGTTCTATATTGTCAGCAGTCTGGTGCAATTCTCTAATATAGGCCACAGCAGTTCTCTATTGTCAGCAGTCTGGTGCAATTCTCTAATATAGGCCACAGCAGTTCTCTATTGTCAGCAGTCTGGTGCAATTCTCTAATATAGGCCACAGCAGTTCTCTATTGTCAGCAGTCTGGTGCAATTCTCTAATATAGGCCACAGCAGTTCTATATTGTCAGCAGTCTGGTGCAATTCTCTAATATAGGCCACAGCAGTTCTCTATTGTCAGCAGTCTGGTGCAATTCTCTAATATAGGCCACAGCAGTTCTATATTGTCAGCAGTCTGGTGCAATTCTCTAATATAGGCCACAGCAGTTCTCTATTGTCAGCAGTCTGGTGCAATTCTCTAATATAGGCCACAGCAGTTCTCTATTGTCAGCAGTCTGGTGCAATTCTCTAATATAGGCCACAGCAGTTCTCTATTGTCAGCAGTCTGGTGCAATTCTCTAATATAGGCCACAGCAGTTCTATATTGTCAGCAGTCTGGTGCAATTCTCTAATATAGGCCACAGCAGTTCTCTATTGTCAGCAGTCTGGTGCAATTCTCTAATATAGGCCACAGCAGTTCTCTATTGTCAGCAGTCTGGTGCAATTCTCTAATATAGGCCACAGCAGTTCTCTATTGTCAGCAGTCTGGTGCAATTCTCTAATATAGGCCACAGCAGTTCTCTATTGTCAGCAGTCTGGAGCAATTCTCTAATATAGGCCACAGCAGTTCTCTATTGTCAGCAGTCTGGTGCAATTCTCTAATATAGGCCACAGCAGTTCTCTATTGTCAGCAGTCTGGTGCAATTCTCTAATATAGGCCACAGCAGTTCTCTATTGTCAGCAGTCTGGTGCAATTCTCTAATATAGGCCACAGCAGTTCTCTATTGTCAGCAGTCTGGAGCAATTCTCTAATATAGGCCACAGCAGTTCTCTATTGTCAGCAGTCTGGTGCAATTCTCTAATATAGGCCACAGCAGTTCTCTATTGTCAGCAGTCTGGAGCAATTCTCTAATATAGGCCACAGCAGTTCTCTATTGCCAGCAGTCTGGTGCAATTCTCTAATATAGGCCACAGCAGTTCTCTATTGTCAGCAGTCTGGAGCAATTCTCTAATATAGGCCACAGCAGTTCTATATTGTCAGCAGTCTGGTGCAATTCTCTAATATAGTCCACAGCAGTTCTCTATTGCCAGCAGTCTGGTGCAATCTCTATATATATTTTCGCTGTCTGTGTGTGTGTGTGTCTGTGTGTCTGTGTGTGTGACACTCATACGTTTCCACAGTTTTATTCCGATCGACTTCAAACTTGGTATGGGGTTAGGTGTGGACCCGGGTCGGGTCAACGTGGGGTTAAAAAATGGTGTTGCCATGGTAACCGGAAGTGGGCACAAACAAGATGGCCGCCGAAAACTCAAAGTGCTCCGATTTTACCGAAATTTGGTGTGTGGGTTGGTCAAGTCAAGTGATGAAGATCTGTGAACAAATTTTTCGGTTACCATGGTTACGTCACGAGAAAAACAAAATGGCGGCTGAGGAAACAATGGACGACTGTGTCAAAGGCGGCGAAGCCGCCTGAGACACAGGAGTTCCCATCAACTTGAAACTTGGAATGGGGTTAGATGTGGGCCGGGGTCAGGTCATGGTGGGATTAAAAAATGGTGTTGCCATGGTAACCGGAAGTGGGCACAAACAAGATGGCCGCCGAAAACTCAAAGTGCTCCGATTTGACCGAAATTTGGTGTGTGGGTAGATGAAACTTGGTGTGATGTTAGGTGTTGGCCGGGGTCAGGTTAGGGTGGGGTTAAAAAAATGGAGTTGCCATGGTAACCGGAAGTGGGCACAAACAAGATGGCCGCCGAAAACTCAAAGTGCTCCGATTTGACCGAAATTTGGTGTGTGGGTAGGTACATTCGAATGATGAAGATCTGCGCAAAAATGTTTTGGTTGTCATGGTTACGTCACGAGAAAAACAAGATGGCGGCTGAAGAATTTGGACGACTGTGTCGAAGGCGGCGAAGCCGCCTGAGACACAGGAGTTCCCATCGACTTAAAACTTGGAATGGGATTAGATGTGGGCCAGGGTCAGGTCATGGTGGGGTTTTAAAAAATGGCGTTGCCATGGTAACCGGAAGTGGGCACAAACAAGATGGCCGCCGAAAACTCAAAGTGCTCCGATTTGACCAAAATTTGGTGTGTGGGTTGGTAAAGTCAAATGATGAAGATCTGTGAACAAAGTTTTCGGTTACCATGGTTACGTCACGAGAAAAACAAAATGGCGGCAGAGTAAACAATGGACTACTGTGTCGAAGGCGGCGAAGCCGCCTGATACACAGGAGTTCCCATCCACTTGAAACTTGGAATGGGGTTAGATGTGGGCTGGGGTCAGGTCATGGTGGGGTTAAATAAAGGTGTCGCCATGGTAACCGGAAGTGGGCACAAACAAGATGGCCGCCGAAAACTCAAAGTGCTCCGATTTGACCGAAATTTGGTGTGTGGGTAGGTAAAGTCAAATGATGAAGATCTGTGAACACATTTTTAGTTATGGTTACGTAATGAGATAAACAAAATGGTGGCTGAAGAATTTGGCTTTGTATATGGCTTTGACGCTTTGCGCATTGCCTGGCCGCGAAGCGGCTAGTTCTCTAATATAGGCCACAGCAGTTCTATATTGTCAGCAGTCTGGTGCAATTCTCTAATATAGGCCACAGCAGTTCTCTATTGTCAGCAGTCTGGTGCAATTCTCTAATATAGGCCACAGCAGTTCTATATTGTCAGCAGTCTGGTGCAATTCTCTAATATAGGCCACAGCAGTTCTATATTGTCAGCAGTCTGGTGCAATTCTCTAATATAGGCCACAGCAGTTCTCTATTGTCAGCAGTCTGGTGCAATTCTCTAATATAGGCCACAGCAGTTCTCTATTGTCAGCAGTCTGGTGCAATTCTCTAATATAGGCCACAGCAGTTCTCTATTGTCAGCAGTCTGGTGCAATTCTCTAATATAGGCCACAGCAGTTCTCTATTGTCAGCAGTCTGGTGCAATTCTCTAATATAGGCCACAGCAGTTCTCTATTGTCAGCAGTCTGGTGCAATTCTCTAATATAGGCCACAGCAGTTCTCTATTGTCAGCAGTCTGGTGCAATTCTCTAATATAGGCCACAGCAGTTCTCTATTGTCAGCAGTCTGGTGCAATTCTCTAATATAGGCCACAGCAGTTCTCTATTGTCAGCAGTCTGGTGCAATTCTCTAATATAGGCCACAGCAGTTCTCTATTGTCAGCAGTCTGGTGCAATTCTCTAATATAGGCCACAGCAGTTCTCTATTGTCAGCAGTCTGGTGCAATTCTCTAATATAGGCCACAGCAGTTCTCTATTGTCAGCAGTCTGGAGCAATTCTCTAATATAGGCCACAGCAGTTCTCTATTGTCAGCAGTCTGGTGCAATTCTCTAATATAGGCCACAGCAGTTCTCTATTGTCAGCAGTCTGGTGCAATTCTCTAATATAGGCCACAGCAGTTCTCTATTGTCAGCAGTCTGGTGCAATTCTCTAATATAGGCCACAGCAGTTCTCTATTGTCAGCAGTCTGGTGCAATTCTCTAATATAGGCCACAGCAGTTCTCTATTGTCAGCAGTCTGGTGCAATTCTCTAATATAGGCCACAGCAGTTCTCTATTGTCAGCAGTCTGGTGCAATTCTCTAATATAGGCCACAGCAGTTCTCTATTGTCAGCAGTCTGGTGCAATTCTCTAATATAGGCCACAGCAGTTCTCTATTGTCAGCAGTCTGGTGCAATTCTCTAATATAGGCCACAGCAGTTCTCTATTGTCAGCAGTCTGGTGCAATTCTCTAATATAGGCCACAGCAGTTCTCTATTGTCAGCAGTCTGGTGCAATTCTCTAATATAGGCCACAGCAGTTCTATATTGTCAGCAGTCTGGTGCAATTCTCTAATATAGGCCACAGCAGTTCTCTATTGTCAGCAGTCTGGTGCAATTCTCTAATATAGGCCACAGCAGTTCTCTATTGTCAGCAGTCTGGTGCAATTCTCTAATATAGGCCACAGCAGTTCTCTATTGTCAGCAGTCTGGTGCAATTCTCTAATATAGGCCACAGCAGTTCTCTATTGTCAGCAGTCTGGTGCAATTCTCTAATATAGGCCACAGCAGTTCTCTATTGTCAGCAGTCTGGTGCAATTCTCTAATATAGGCCACAGCAGTTCTCTATTGTCAGCAGTCTGGTGCAATTCTCTAATATAGGCCACAGCAGTTCTCTATTGTCAGCAGTCTGGTGCAATTCTCTAATATAGGCCACAGCAGTTCTCTATTGTCAGCAGTCTGGTGCAATTCTCTAATATAGGCCACAGCAGTTCTCTATTGTCAGCAGTCTGGTGCAATTCTCTAATATAGGCCACAGCAGTTCTCTATTGTCAGCAGTCTGGTGCAATTCTCTAATATAGGCCACAGCAGTTCTCTATTGTCAGCAGTCTGGTGCAATTCTCTAATATAGGCCACAGCAGTTCTCTATTGTCAGCAGTCTGGTGCAATTCTCTAATATAGGCCACAGCAGTTCTCTATTGTCAGCAGTCTGGTGCAATTCTCTAATATAGGCCACAGCAGTTCTCTATTGTCAGCAGTCTGGTGCAATTCTCTAATATAGGCCACAGCAGTTCTCTATTGTCAGCAGTCTGGTGCAATTCTCTAATATAGGCCACAGCAGTTCTATATTGTCAGCAGTCTGGTGCAATTCTCTAATATAGGCCACAGCAGTTCTATATTGTCAGCAGTCTGGTGCAATTCTCTAATATAGGCCACAGCAGTTCTATATTGTCAGCAGTCTGGTGCAATTCTCTAATATAGGCCACAGCAGTTCTATATTGTCAGCAGTCTGGTGCAATTCTCTAATATAGGCCACAGCAGTTCTATATTGTCAGCAGTCTGGTGCAATTCTCTAATATAGGCCACAGCAGTTCTATATTGTCAGCAGTCTGGTGCAATTCTCTAATATAGGCCACAGCAGTTCTATATTGTCAGCAGTCTGGTGCAATTCTCTAATATAGGCCACAGCAGTTCTCTATTGTCAGCAGTCTGGTGCAATTCTCTAATATAGGCCACAGCAGTTCTCTATTGTCAGCAGTCTGGTGCAATTCTCTAATATAGGCCACAGCAGTTCTCTATTGTCAGCAGTCTGGTGCAATTCTCTAATATAGGCCACAGCAGTTCTCTATTGTCAGCAGTCTGGTGCAATTCTCTAATATAGGCCACAGCAGTTCTCTATTGTCAGCAGTCTGGAGCAATTCTCTAATATAGGCCACAGCAGTTCTCTATTGTCAGCAGTCTGGTGCAATTCTCTAATATAGGCCACAGCAGTTCTCTATTGTCAGCAGTCTGGTGCAATTCTCTAATATAGGCCACAGCAGTTCTCTATTGTCAGCAGTCTGGTGCAATTCTCTAATATAGGCCACAGCAGTTCTCTATTGTCAGCAGTCTGGTGCAATTCTCTAATATAGGCCACAGCAGTTCTCTATTGTCAGCAGTCTGGTGCAATTCTCTAATATAGGCCACAGCAGTTCTCTATTGTCAGCAGTCTGGTGCAATTCTCTAATATAGGCCACAGCAGTTCTATATTGTCAGCAGTCTGGTGCAATTCTCTAATATAGGCCACAGCAGTTCTATATTGTCAGCAGTCTGGTGCAATTCTCTAATATAGGCCACAGCAGTTCTATATTGTCAGCAGTCTGGTGCAATTCTCTAATATAGGCCACAGCAGTTCTATATTGTCAGCAGTCTGGTGCAATTCTCTAATATAGGCCACAGCAGTTCTATATTGTCAGCAGTCTGGTGCAATTCTCTAATATAGGCCACAGCAGTTCTATATTGTCAGCAGTCTGGTGCAATTCTCTAATATAGGCCACAGCAGTTCTCTATTGTCAGCAGTCTGGTGCAATTCTCTAATATAGGCCACAGCAGTTCTCTATTGTCAGCAGTCTGGTGCATTTCTCTAATATAGGCCACAGCAGTTCTCTATTGTCAGCAGTCTGGTGCTATTCTCTAATATAGGCCACAGCAGTTCTCTATTGTCAGCAGTCTGGTGCAATTCTCTAATATAGGCCACAGCAGTTCTCTATTGTCAGCAGTCTGGTGCAATTCTCTAATATAGGCCACAGCAGTTCTCTATTGTCAGCAGTCTGGTGCAATTCTCTAATATAGGCCACAGCAGTTCTATATTGTCAATAGGCCGGTGCATTTTACTATTTTCAGTAGTCCAGTGCAGTACCCCATTGTTAGTAGTCTACAGCTTTTCACTATGGTCAACAGTCTACAGCAGTTCTCTGTTGTCAAAAGCCTTGTGCACTTCACTATTGTCAGTAGTCTACTGCAGTACTCTATTGTCAGTAGTCTACAGATTTTCACTGTAGTCAATAGTCTACAACAGTTCTTTGTTGTCAACAGTTTAGTGCATTTCACTACTGTCAACGGTCTAGTGCATCTCGCTTTTTGTCAGTAGTATAGTGCTTTTCACTTTTGTCAATAATTTGTCTAATGCTCCGTTTTCAATAGTCTAGTGTAGAGCTCACTTGTCCATAGCCTAGTGCATTCCACTATTGTCAATAGTTTAGTTCAGCGCTCTTTTTCAGTAGTCTATTGTAGTGCTCAATTGTCAATATCCTAGTGTATTTTACTACAATCAGCGCAGTACTCTATTGTCAGTAGTCTGGTGCAGTAGCCTAATGTCAGTAGTGTAGTGCAGTAGTCTAATGTCAGTAGTGTGGTTCAGTACACTATTGTCAGTAGTGTGGTGCAGTCCTCTAAAGTAAGTAGTGTGGTGCAGTCCTCTATTGTCAGTAGACTGGTGCAGTAGTCTATAGACAGTAGTGTGGTGCAGTACTCTATTGACAGTAGTCTGGTGCCGTAGTCTATTGACAGTAGTCTGGTGCAGTAGTCTATTGACAGTAGTCTGGTGTTGTAGTCTATTGACAGTAGTCTGGTGCAGTGGTCTATTGACAGTAGTCTGGTGCAGTAGTCTATTGACAGTAGTCTGGTGCAGTAGTCTATTGACAGTAGACTGGTGCAGTAGTCTATAGACAGTAGTGTGGTGCAGTAGTCTATTGACAGTAGTGTGGTGCAGTAGTCTATTGACAGTAGTGTGGTGCAGTAGTCTATTGACAGTAGTCTGGTGCAGTAGTCTATTGACAGTAGTCTGGTGCAGTAGTCTATTGACAGTAGTCTGGTGCCGTAGTCTATTGACAGTAGTCTGGTGCAGTAGTCTATTGACAGTAGCCTGGTGCAGTAGTCTATTGACAGTAGTCTGGTGCAGTAGTCTATAGACAGTAGTCTGGTGCAGTAGTCTATTGACAGTAGTCTGGTGCAGTAGTCTATAGACAGTAGTCTGGTGCAGTACTCTATTGACAGTAGTCTGGTGCCGTAGTCTATTGACAGTAGTCTGGTGCCGTAGTCTATTGACAGTAGTCTGGTGCCGTAGTCTATTGACAGTAGTCTGGTGCCGTAGTCTATTGACAGTAGTCTGGTGCAGTAGTCTATTGACAGTAGTGTGGTGCAGTAGTCTATTGACAGTAGTCTGGTGCAGTAGTCTATTGACAGTAGTCTGGTGCAGTAGTCTATTGACAGTAGTCTGGTGCAGTAGTCTATTGACAGTAGTGTGGTGCAGTACTCTATTGACAGTAGTGTGGTGCAGTAGTCTATTGACAGTAGTCTGGTGCAGTAGTCTATTGACAGTAGTGTGGTGCAGTACTCTATTGACAGTAGTGTGGTGCAATAGTCTATTGACAGTAGTCTGGAGCTGTAGTCTATTGACAGTAGTCTGGTGCAGTACTCTATTGACAGTAGTCTGGTGTCGTAGTCTATTGACAGTAGTCTGGTGCCGTAGTCTATTGACAGTAGTCTGGTGCAGTAGTCTATTGACAGTAGTCTGGTGCAGTAGTCTATAGACAGTAGTCTTGTGCAGTAGTCTATTGACAGTAGTCTGGTGCAGTAGTCTATAGACAGTAGTCTGGTGCAGTACTCTATTGACAGTAGTCTGGTGCCGTAGTCTATTGACAGTAGTCTGGTGCAGTAGTCTATTGACAGTAGTCTGGAGCTGTAGTCTATTGACAGTAGTCTGGTGCAGTAGTCTATTGACAGTAGTCTGGTGCAGTAGTCTATTGACAGTAGTCTGGTGCCGTAGTCTATTGACAGTAGTCTGGTGCAGTAGTCTATTGACAGTAGTGTGGTGCAGTACTCTATTGACAGTAGTGTGGTGCAGTACTCTATTGACAGTAGTCTGGTGCAGTAGTCTATTGACAGTAGTCTGGAGCTGTAGTCTATTGACAGTAGCCTGGTGCAGTAGTCTATTGACAGTAGTCTGGTGCAGTAGTCTATAGACAGTAGTCTGGTGCAGTAGTCTATTGACAGTAGTCTGGTGCAGTAGTCTATTGACAGTAGTCTGGTGCAGTGGTCTATTGACAGTAGTCTGGTGCAGTAGTCTATTGACAGTAGTCTGGTGCAGTAGTCTATTGACAGTAGTGTGGTGCAATAGTCTATTGACAGTAGTCTGGAGCTGTAGTCTATTGACAGTAGTCTGGTGCAGTACTCTATTGACAGTAGTGTGGTGCAATAGTCTATTGACAGTAGTCTGGTGCAGTAGTCTATTGACAGTAGTCTGGTGCAGTAGTCTATTGACAGTAGTCTGGTGCAGTAGTCTATTGACAGTAGTGTGGTGCAATAGTCTATTGACAGTAGTCTGGAGCTGTAGTCTATTGACAGTAGTCTGGTGCAATAGTCTATTGACAGTAGTCTGGTGCAGTAGTCTATTGACAGTAGTGTGGTGCAGTAGTCTATTGACAGTAGTCTGGTGCAGTAGTCTATTGACAGTAGTCTGGAGCCGTAGTCTATTGACAGTAGTCTGGTGCAATAGTCTATTGACAGTAGTCTGGTGTAGTACTCTATTGACAGTAGTCTGGTGCCGTAGTCTATTGACAGTAGTCTGGTGCAATAGTCTATTGACAGTAGTCTGGTGCAGTAGTCTATTGACAGTAGTCTGGTGTAGTACTCTATTGACAGTAGTCTGGTGCCGTAGTCTATTGACAGTAGTCTGGTGCAATAGTCTATTGACAGTAGTCTGGTGCAGTAGTCTATTGACAGTAGTCTGGTGCCGTAGTCTATTGACAGTAGTCTGGAGCTGTAGTTTATTGACAGTAGTCTGGTGCAGTAGTCTATTGACAGTAGTCTGGTGCAGTAGTCTATTGACAGTAGTCTGGAGCTGTAGTTTATTGACAGTAGTCTGGTGCAGTAGTCTATTGACAGTAGTCTGGTGTAGTACTCTATTGACAGTAGTCTGGAGCTGTAGTCTATTGACAGTAGTGTGGTGCCGTAGTCTATTGACAGTAGTCTGGTGCAGTAGTCTATTGACAGTAGTCTGGTGCAGTAGTCTATTGGCAGTAGTCTGGTGCAGTAGTCTATTGACAGTAGTCTGGTGTTGTAGTCTATTGACAGTAGTCTGGTGCAGTAGTCTATTGACAGTAGTGTGGTGCAGTACTCTATTGACAGTAGTGTGGTGCAATAGTCTATTGACAGTAGTCTGGAGCTGTAGTCTATTGACAGTAGTCTGGTGCAGTAGTCTATTGACAGTAGTCTGGTGCAGTACTCTATTGACAGTAGTCTGGTGTCGTAGTCTATTGACAGTAGTCTGGTGCAGTAGTCTATAGACAGTAGTCTGGTGCAGTACTCTATTGACAGTAGTCTGGTGCAGTAGTCTATTGACAGTAGCCTGGTGCCGTAGTCTATTGACAGTAGTCTGGTGTTGTAGTCTATTGACAGTAGTCTGGTGCAGTGGTCTATTGACAGTAGTCTGGAGCTGTAGTCTATTGACAGTAGTCTGGTGCCGTAGTCTATTGACAGTAGTGTGGTGCAGTAGTCTATTGACAGTAGTCTGGTGCCGTAGTCTATTGACAGTAGTGTGGTGCAGTAGTCTATTGACAGTAGTCTGGTGCCGTAGTCTATTGACAGTAGTGTGGTGCAGTCCTCTATTGTCAGTAGACTGGTGCAGTAGTCTATAGACAGTAGTGTGGTGCAGTGGTCTATTGACAGTAGTCTGGTGCCGTAGTCTATTGACAGTAGTCTGGTGCAGTAGTCTATTGACAGTAGTCTGGTGCCGTAGTCTATTGACAGTAGTCTGGTGCAGTAGTCTATTGACAGTAGTCTGGTGCAGTAGTCTATAGACAGTAGTCTGGTGCAGTAGTCTATTGACAGTAGTCTGGTGCAGTAGTCTATAGACAGTAGTCTGGTGCCGTAGTCTATTGACAGTAGTCTGGTGCAGTAGTCTATTGACAGTAGTCTGGAGCTGTAGTCTATTGACAGTAGTCTGGTGCAGTAGTCTATTGACAGTAGTCTGGTGCCGTAGTCTATTGACAGTAGTCTGGTGCAGTAGTCTATTGACAGTAGTCTGGTGCAGTAGTCTATAGACAGTAGTCTGGTGCAGTACTCTATTGACACTAGTCTGGTGCCGTAGTCTATTGACAGTAGTCTGGTGCAGTAGTCTATTGACAGTAGTCTGGAGCTGTAGTCTATTGACAGTAGTCTGGTGCCGTAGTCTATTGACAGTAGTGTGGTGCAGTAGTCTATTGACAGTAGTGTGGTGCAGTAGTCTATTGACAGTAGTGTGGTGCAGTACTCTATTGACAGTAGTCTGGTGCAGTAGTCCATTGACAGTAGTCTGGTGCAGTAGTCTATTGACAGTAGTGTGGTGCAGTAGTCTATTGACAGTAGTCTGGTGCAGTACTCTATTGACAGTAGTCTGGTGCAGTAGTCTATTGACAGTAGTCTGGTGCAGTGGTCTATTGACAGTAGTCTGGAGCCGTAGTCTATTGACAGTAGTCTGGAGCCGTAGTCTATTGACAGTAGTGTGGAGCTGTAGTCTATTGACAGTAGTCTGGAGCCGTAGTCTATTGACAGTAGTCTGGAGCTGTAGTTTATTGACAGTAGTCTGGAGCTGTAGTCTATTGACAGTAGTCTGGTGCCGTAGTCTATTGACAGTAGTCTGGAGCCGTAGTCTATTGACAGTAGTCTGGTGCAGTAGTCTATTGACAGTAGCCTGGTGCCGTAGTCTATTGACAGTAGTGTGGTGCAGTACTCTATTGACAGTAGTGTGGTGCAGTACTCTATTGACAGTAGTGTGGTGCAGTACTCTATTGACAGTAGTCTGGTGCCGTAGTCTATTGACAGTAGTCTGGCGAAGTAGTCTATTGACAGTAGTCTGGAGCCGTAGTCTATTGACAGTAGTCTGGTGCAGTAGTCTATTGACAGTAGTCTGGAGCCGTAGTCTATTGACAGTAGCCTGGTGCCGTAGTCTATTGACAGTAGTCTGGTGTTGTAGTCTATTGACAGTAGTCTGGTGCAGTGGTCTATTGACAGTAGTCTGGTGCAGTAGTCTATTGACAGTAGTCTGGTGTTGTAGTCTATTGACAGTAGTCTGGTGCAGTAGTCTATTGACAGTAGTGTGGTGCAGTACTCTATTGACAGTAGTCTGGTGCCGTAGTCTATAGACAGTAGTCTGGTGCCGTAGTCTATTGACAGTAGGGTGGTGCAGTACTCTATTGACAGTAGTGTGGTGCAGTACTCTATTGACAGTAGTGTGGTGCAGTACTCTATTGACAGTAGTCTGGTGCCGTAGTCTATTGACAGTAGTCTGGTGCCGTAGTCTATTGACAGTAGTCTGGTGCCGTAGTCTATTGACAGTAGTCTGGTGCAGTAGTCTATTGACAGTAGTGTGGTGCAGTACTCTATTGACAGTAGTGTGGTGCAGTACTCTATTGACAGTAGTCTGGA
>JAWQFJ010026649.1:5000-7500 GCA_034096865.1 Theodoxus fluviatilis | reverse complement strand
GGCGTCTTGAATGTAGGTCTGGCCCGGCTACTTGACCCCCATTTCGTTGTAAGTACTGTAGTATTTGAAATGAGCTATAAATGTCTAGCTTTGTGACATTAATACTGTTGCTTTGTTACGGTTGCTTTGTATGTGTGTCACTAATTCTTAAAATCAGTGTTTTGCATGTGAACCAAACAGAAGCAAATGGCGCACAACAGTTGCTTACTTGTGTGACAGAAAACAACAAGCCTCCAGGCGCGAAGAGCTTTCTCTGACCAGCCAATCAGGACGCAGCATTGGCCAAGTATAGGACATTCTCATTAACGCATCCTGCAGGAGTTATCCTCGGCGCTCTCTGTCGAAAAACAACGCGTTAGGTAGAACCACCTAGTTCCGGTCGATTCTCAAAGCGTCTGCACTGAATACTAGATCTTTGCTAGATCGCTCAAAGTACATGTATGAAGGGGTGGAAAACAGTACTGTGTCATGTAAAGCTCGAATGAGTAGCAGCAGATAACTGTTTAGTTCTGGCTTGAATTGACAATTTCGTTTCCCTGGTCTGGCGAGGACCAAAATTCAGTTCGAGTGCAAGGGGAGAGGCCACCGTCGCATCCGGACAGCCGCTGCAGTGTTGTGGGAGTGCGCCACACAAACGTCATCCACGCACACCTGTTGGCAACGCAACACGGACGCTCCCTGGTGAAATGAAGCCAGCGGAACACGATATACCTGGACAAGCAAAGGATATCACCATGGCACACTGGAGACATCCAAATCCAGCCATGCGGACACGTGATACGTTTACTCCTGTTCTCAATGGCTTCCATGTCGATCATGACAGAGACTGACAAATGCAGACGAAAATGACAGTGCCTCCCCATCTCTCCCGGAATTTACCAGACTTGCCTTTGTATACGAGCCTCGGGAAAGGCCTTTGCATACGAACCTCGGGAAAGGCGCTTTATAAATATAATAAATTAAAAATTACTCAAAAGGTCACGATTCTGCTTGACAGCTAGTGTGCCAAGAACAGAGCAAGAATGGCAATGTTCTTGAGTGCAACTTGGTCGTGGACTCATTTAAAAAGAAAAAAGTGAGGATGGGTGATTTGGGGGGTGGGAGTGGGGTGGAAGTGATTGGGGTATTGGGATGGGGAGATAAGTGAATTAATGCATATCATATCAAAATATTAACAACGACGACGATGACAAGTACGCGGTATTTTACATACACCCAGACCTCAGCTGTTGCCACGGCGACGACAAAGAGTTGTTAAATGCTGTAAGAAAAAAGGAATTTGACTAAGAATGAAAATCCCATCTTCGGTCATTTTCCGTGTGAACTTTGATTGGAGAGTTTGCAGGCGATCGACCTGGTGAGGCTCATTCAGCGTGGCTGAGACTATAGTGCATATAGTCTCAGCAACAGGTTAGTCACGTGATAGCCTTAATTCTTCCATAACATGCATACCACCATTCAACACTGAGTCTCAGCCACGCTGAATGGCATATATCACATCGTTGAGTGTATTCCTCCGCTTGTTGTGATACACTCGATACTGGCAGCCATCTTTCCGTCAGTTCATTTTCTAAACATCGATTTCCCATAAATGTAAAACTTGTATGCGGTAAAATTCGAATCACAAGAGTGTAATATTGTGAACTCTACTAATTATAAGGACTTTGAATACAACAGCAACAATTATACTTCATTGTGCGAGTAAGGCAACCAATCCCGTCTGCATAATGATAATCTTTTGGACCGATAGTACGATACACCCAGAAACCCGCTGAGTGCTTTTACTGATGAGGAATCATTAATTTAATGTATGCTTAGAAGGATTAAACTTAGAAAAACTGCTTCTGAGCTCTCCGATGATATCGAACTTCGGAATCGGACGGATTCCTACAGAAGAAACTTCGACTCGATCAACGTTCAACACAGAGACAACAGTGAGTAAAATCTTCCTTCTACTTCTAGATCAGTCGATACACGAATGATCGAAGTGTAGACTCAGCAGCTCGTCAAACAGTGTGAAGGCAGTTAGACCACAGGTTCCGGCCAGAAAGCATTTACTTGCGAGAGTATAACCATAGATTCACGAAACCAGCCCGGAGCCATAGGAATCCTTTTCGATGCGTTTATACTGACTAGTTCCAAAGACAAGCGCACGTGCTGAAGGCAGTTTGCAACCTTATAGACGATGTTCGCGCTAAAAGTAGTTCTCAAATGATTTCCTGAAAATCTCATAGATTAGTTTTATTAGAACACCAAATTTGTGTTTATCTATCGGGATAAATAATTGGAGTGAAATAGAATCGTCTCTTTTTACTCTCAATGGTCTTTTGATCATGTTGAATTTTGATTGGTTAAATCATTGGAATGTGGGGCTGAAGTCACGTGACCAACCTGTGTCAGAGATACTATATCTCTGTGTTCAGAATGGGTGAGGCTTTGTTGCAGGGCGAAGTCTCAGATCCGGATCCCTTCGTCGTGTTTGCGCGCTCACGTGACACAG
>JAWQFJ010026647.1:55000-80985 GCA_034096865.1 Theodoxus fluviatilis | reverse complement strand
AAGAGAGAGTGAGAGAGAGAGAGAAGAGAGAAGAAGAGAGAAAGAAAGAGAGAAAGAAAGAAAGAGAAAGCGAGAGATAGTGAGAAAGAGAGAGAGAGAAAGATAGAGAGATAGTGAGAAAAGGGAGAGAGAAGAGAGAGAAAGAAAGAGAGAGAGAAAGAGAGAGAGCGAGAAAAGAGAGAGAGAGAGAAAAGAGAAAGAAAGAAAGAGAACGAACGAACGAACGAACGAAACTTTATTGCTGGGGCCTCCGGCCCATTGCAAGGTGTACATTATCATACGTTTTAACAGCACCACAATGCACAACAGTCAATACATTTTGTAAACACATGCGTCGGTGGGTCGAGCGATTGGTTCTACTGGCAATAATACATTAACTAATCGCTGAACACGAGCTGATTCATCTCAGATAAATCCAATGCTTCTGCTCTTATCTTAAAGGAATAATGTAAAAATTTTGAAACATTTCGAACTGTCAGAATTTCATCAGTTGTGAACAGATATTTGATGGTTTCATGGACATCGGATTGTAAGTATGGCGTTATATATCTTTGTCTTAAAACTGAAAGGGCCGGGCAACACAACAGAAAATGCAGTTCATCCTCCTCTTCCTCCATACATATTGGACAGACATTTGAATGATTTTGTGGTTTGTATCTGTTCTTATGTACAAACAATTCACTAATTCCTAGTCTGAATCTCACCAAGTGGTCTCTGAAGAATCGTTTATCAACTGCATATAAATATGGTTCAAGCACTCGATCCGTTTTAAACAGTCTATAGAAAGAGCACCGGCTGCTTTCTTGCACCCTGCTTCTCCATTCATTGTCATATTCTCTTATCATTTTTTCCTTTATATTCCTGAGGAACTCTGTCTCATTATGTACGTTTTGACTAGTCCATTCCCTCTCGAGATTGTACCTACACAGCAATGATTGGACATTTGAAGCCCAATTAGTTTTACAATGAACTGAGTTGCACATCATCCGATAGACTTTGAATGGATATCTGTCTTGGTCCATCCTGATGATTTTTAACCAGTACTTTATGGTCCGCAAAGCAGCATTTATACTCAGTGGGTATCTGCCAGTGTCTCCATAAACCATTGCATTGGGGGTTCTAGAAGCAACATTCAGGAACCACTTTAATACAAACAGATGGACATTTTCAATGTGTTTACAGTCGTTCAGACCCCACAGCTCAGATCCATATAACAACATTGGCTGAATTTGTACATCAAAGACTTTGAAAAGTAAATCAGGTGTAACAATGCTCAGTTTGCGTAGGGACTTAAGTATTTGAATAGAACCTGCTTTGGCTCTACCTGAAATGTCTGACAGGATGGTATTCGTGCACAATCTTGTAGACAATGTTATACCGAGATACTTGTACTGTGAAACCACTTCCAGCTTCTCCTTTCCAAGTACCCACTTTTCATGTGCAGCGACATGACCACCATTTCTAAATATCATCACCTTTGTCTTATTCGGATTTACAACTAGTCCCAGTCTGTCTGATGCCATCTTTAGACTGTTTATCTGATTCTGCAGACCAGGCACCGTGTCAGACAAAAGAACAATGTCATCCACGAAAAGCAGCAAAAACAGCTCAACACCATTGGGTTCAATTTGTATTCCATGTTTCCCTTTTTCAATAATTTCCCTGCTGAGGCAGGAAACTAGGTAAGAAAATAGAAGAGGACTCAATTTGCAGCCCTGCTTTAGGCCCCGGCAGCAATCGAAGGAACCTGATACCCCCTCCCGGCATCTTACACAGCATCTTACAGTATCGTACATTGCTTTGATCATGCCGCCCATTCTACCCCGAACTCCGTAAAGTTCCAAGACCTTCCACAGAGCTTCCCTACTGACGGTGTCAAAGGCTTTTTGAAAATCAACAAACAGAGCATACACTTTTTGGTGCCTTTGTAGATACTTCTGTACAATGCTGGAAAGAACAAATACATTGTCGACAGTGGAGTATCCTCTTCTACACCCTGCCTGTTCTTCGCCAATGAGCTCGTTTTCATCTGCCCAAGCCTGCAGCCTCACTTTCAATACATGCAGGAATACTTTGCTTAAAGTGCTGCACAGGGAAATTCCTCTGTAATTGTCAGGTATTCGCACCATGAAGATGGGAATCGGCCTTGACTAAATATTGCATTGAAAAGCTTTAACAAGTGTGGTAACAAGATAGGTCCAGTGCACTTTAACATCTCTGACTGAACACCGTCTATGCCCGCTGCTGTGCTTGTCCTGAGAGATCTGATAGCTTCGGCAACCTCGGAAGTTGTTATATCAGAGTTCAGTACTGTGTCATCAGTAGTACAGAGTGGTCTATGACAGATTAGTTGTGGTGTCTGCTCATTTTCTGGTATCCTATACACATTTTGAAAGTGTTCTACCCACACCTCAGGAGCTATATCTGGGAGTGCACTGGATCTGTAGTTTAAGGATCTGATTTGCTTCCAAAATACAGATGGATCGCCAATGTTCATGTTCAGGTTATCAGTAAACATTCTTCTGAAATCGCGTTTCTTTGTTCGGAGTAAGCCTTTGTAATAATCCCGCCTTCTTACATAGACCTTCTTTTCTTCCTGAGTCCTAGAGTGCAAAAATTTTCTCAGCTGCTTGCTGGCTGATTTTCTAGCTTCTGAGAGAAAGAGAGAGAGTGATAAAGAGAGAGACAAGGAAAAAAAAGAGAAAGAAAGAGAGAGAGAAAGAGAGAGAAAGAAAATAAAAACGAGAGAGAAATAGAGAACGAGAGAAAGAAAGAAAGAGAGAAAGAAAGAGAGAAAGAGAGAGTGAGAAGGAGAGAGAGAGAAAGAGAAAGAGAGAGAGAGAAAGAGAGAGAGAGAGAGAGAAAGAGAGCGAGTGAGAAGGAGAGAGAGAAAGAGAAAGAGAAAGAAAGAAAGTGAGAAAGAGAGAGAGTGAGAGAGAGAGAGAAAGAGAGAAAGAAGAAAGAAAGACGGAAAGACAGAAAGAAAGAAAGAGAAAGCGAGAGATAGTGAGAAAGAGAGAGAGAGAAAGATAGAGAGATAGTGAGAAAAGGGAGAGAGAAGAGAGAGAAAGCAAGAGAAAGAGAAACGAGAGAGAGAGAGAAAGAGAAGAGAGAGAGAGAAAGAGGAAAGAGAGAGAGAACGAACGAACGAACGAACGAAAACTTTATTGCTGGGGCCTCCGGCCCATTGCAAGGTGTACATTATCATACGTTTTAACAGCACCACAATGCACAACAGTCAATACATTTTGTAAACACATGCGTCGGTGGGTCGAGCGATTGGTTCTACTGGCAATAATACATTAACTAATCGCTGAACACGAGCTGATTCATCTCAGATAAATCCAATGCTTCTGCTCTTATCTTAAAGGAATAATGTAAAAATTTTGAAACATTTCGAACTGTCAGAATTTCATCAGTTGTGAACAGATATTTGATGGTTTCATGGACATCGGATTGTAAGTATGGCGTTATATATCTTTGTCTTAAAACTGAAAGGGCCGGGCAACACAACAGAAAATGCAGTTCATCCTCCTCTTCCTCCATACATATTGGACAGACATTTGAATGATTTTGTGGTTTGTATCTGTTCTTATGTACAAACAATTCACTAATTCCTAGTCTGAATCTCACCAAGTGGTCTCTGAAGAATCGTTTATCAACTGCATATAAATATGGTTCAAGCACTCGATCCGTTTTAAACAGTCTATAGAAAGAGCACCGGCTGCTTTCTTGCACCCTGCTTCTCCATTCATTGTCATATTCTCTTATCATTTTTTCCTTTATATTCCTGAGGAACTCTGTCTCATTATGTACGTTTTGACTAGTCCATTCCCTCTCGAGATTGTACCTACACAGCAATGATTGGACATTTGAAGCCCAATTAGTTTTACAATGAACTGAGTTGCACATCATCCGATAGACTTTGAATGGATATCTGTCTTGGTCCATCCTGATGATTTTTAACCAGTACTTTATGGTCCGCAAAGCAGCATTTATACTCAGTGGGTATCTGCCAGTGTCTCCATAAACCATTGCATTGGGGGTTCTAGAAGCAACATTCAGGAACCACTTTAATACAAACAGATGGACATTTTCAATGTGTTTACAGTCGTTCAGACCCCACAGCTCAGATCCATATAACAACATTGGCTGAATTTGTACATCAAAGACTTTGAAAAGTAAATCAGGTGTAACAATGCTCAGTTTGCGTAGGGACTTAAGTATTTGAATAGAACCTGCTTTGGCTCTACCTGAAATGTCTGACAGGATGGTATTCGTGCACAATCTTGTAGACAATGTTATACCGAGATACTTGTACTGTGAAACCACTTCCAGCTTCTCCTTTCCAAGTACCCACTTTTCATGTGCAGCGACATGACCACCATTTCTAAATATCATCACCTTTGTCTTATTCGGATTTACAACTAGTCCCAGTCTGTCTGATGCCATCTTTAGACTGTTTATCTGATTCTGCAGACCAGGCACCGTGTCAGACAAAAGAACAATGTCATCCACGAAAAGCAGCAAAAACAGCTCAACACCATTGGGTTCAATTTGTATTCCATGTTTCCCTTTTTCAATAATTTCCCTGCTGAGGCAGGAAACTAGGTAAGAAAATAGAAGAGGACTCAATTTGCAGCCCTGCTTCAGGCCCCGGCAGCAATCGAAGGAACCTGATACCCCCTCCCGGCATCTTACACAGCATCTTACAGTATCGTACATTGCTTTGATCATGCCGCCCATTCTACCCCGAACTCCGTAAAGTTCCAAGACCTTCCACAGAGCTTCCCTACTGACGGTGTCAAAGGCTTTTTGAAAATCAACAAACAGAGCATACACTTTTTGGTGCCTTTGTAGATACTTCTGTACAATGCTGGAAAGAACAAATACATTGTCGACAGTGGAGTATCCTCTTCTACACCCTGCCTGTTCTTCGCCAATGAGCTCGTTTTCATCTGCCCAAGCCTGCAGCCTCACTTTCAATACATGCAGGAATACTTTGCTTAAAGTGCTGCACAGGGAAATTCCTCTGTAATTGTCAGGTATTCGCACCATGAAGATGGGAATCGGCCTTGACTAAATATTGCATTGAAAAGCTTTAACAAGTGTGGTAACAAGATAGGTCCAGTGCACTTTAACATCTCTGACTGAACACCGTCTATGCCCGCTGCTGTGCTTGTCCTGAGAGATCTGATAGCTTCGGCAACCTCGGAAGTTGTTATATCAGAGTTCAGTACTGTGTCATCAGTAGTACAGAGTGGTCTATGACAGATTAGTTGTGGTGTCTGCTCATTTTCTGGTATCCTATACACATTTTGAAAGTGTTCTACCCACACCTCAGGAGCTATATCTGGGAGTGCACTGGATCTGTAGTTTAAGGATCTGATTTGCTTCCAAAATACAGATGGATCGCCAATGTTCATGTTCAGGTTATCAGTAAACATTCTTCTGAAATCGCGTTTCTTTGTTCGGAGTAAGCCTTTGTAATAATCCCGCCTTCTTACATAGACCTTCTTTTCTTCTGAGTCCTAGAGTGCAAAAATTTTCTCAGCTGCTTGCTGGCTGATTTTCTAGCTTCTGAGAGAAAGAGAGAGAGTGATAAAGAGAGAGACAAGGAAAAAAAAGAGAAGAAAGAGAGAGAGAAAGAGAGAGAAAGAAAATAAAAACGAGAGAGAAATAGAGAACGAGAGAAAGAAGAAAGGGAGAAAGAAAGAGAGAAAGAGAGAGTGAGAAGGAGAGAGAGAGAAGAGAAAGAGAGAGAGAGAAAAGAGAGAGAGAGAGAGAAAGAGAGCGAGTGAGAAGGAGAGAGAGAAAGAGAAAGAGAAAGAAAGAAAGTGAGAAAGAGAGAGAGTGAGAGGAGAGAGAAAGAGAGAAAGAAAGAGAAAGAAAGAGAGAAGAAAGAAAGATAAAGCGAGAGATAGTGAGAAAGAGAGAGAGAGAAAGATAGAGAGATAGTGAGAAAAGAGAGAGAGTGACAGAGAAAGAAAGAGAGAGAGAAAGGAGAGAGCGAGAAAGAGAGAGAGAGAAAAAGAGAAAGAAGAAAGAGAACGAACGAACGAACGAACGAAAACTTTATTGCTGGGGCCTCCGGCCCATTGCAAGGTGTACATTATCATACGTTTTAACAGCACCACAATGCACAACAGTCAATACATTTTGTAAACACATGCGTCGGTGGGTCGAGCGATTGGTTCTACTGGCAATAATACATTAACTAATCGCTGAACACGAGCTGATTCATCTCAGATAAATCCAATGCTTCTGCTCTTATCTTAAAGGAATAATGTAAAAATTTTGAAACATTTCGAACTGTCAGAATTTCATCAGTTGTGAACAGATATTTGATGGTTTCATGGACATCGGATTGTAAGTATGGCGTTATATATCTTTGTCTTAAAACTGAAAGGGCCGGGCAACACAACAGAAAATGCAGTTCATCCTCCTCTTCCTCCATACATATTGGACAGACATTTGAATGATTTTGTGGTTTGTATCTGTTCTTATGTACAAACAATTCACTAATTCCTAGTCTGAATCTCACCAAGTGGTCTCTGAAGAATCGTTTATCAACTGCATATAAATATGGTTCAAGCACTCGATCCGTTTTAAACAGTCTATAGAAAGAGCACCGGCTGCTTTCTTGCACCCTGCTTCTCCATTCATTGTCATATTCTCTTATCATTTTTTCCTTTATATTCCTGAGGAACTCTGTCTCATTATGTACGTTTTGACTAGTCCATTCCCTCTCGAGATTGTACCTACACAGCAATGATTGGACATTTGAAGCCCAATTAGTTTTACAATGAACTGAGTTGCACATCATCCGATAGACTTTGAATGGATATCTGTCTTGGTCCATCCTGATGATTTTTAACCAGTACTTTATGGTCCGCAAAGCAGCATTTATACTCAGTGGGTATCTGCCAGTGTCTCCATAAACCATTGCATTGGGGGTTCTAGAAGCAACATGTAGGAACCACTTTAATACAAACAGATGGACATTTTCAATGTGTTTACAGTCGTTCAGACCCCACAGCTCAGATCCATATAACAACATTGGCTGAATTTGTACATCAAAGACTTTGAAAAGTAAATCAGGTGTAACAATGCTCAGTTTGCGTAGGGACTTAAGTATTTGAATAGAACCTGCTTTGGCTCTACCTGAAATGTCTGACAGGATGGTATTCGTGCACAATCTTGTAGACAATGTTATACCGAGATACTTGTACTGTGAAACCACTTCCAGCTTCTCCTTTCCAAGTACCCACTTTTCATGTGCAGCGACATGACCACCATTTATAAATATCATCACCTTTGTCTTATTCAGATTTACAACTAGTCCCAGTCTGTCTGATTCCATCTTAAGTCCCTACGCAAACTGAGCATGTTACACCTGATTTACTTTTCAAAGTCTTTGATGTACAAATTCAGCCAATGTTGTTATATGGATCTGAGCTGTGGGGTCTGAACGACTGTAAACACATTGAAAATGTCCATCTGTTTGTATTAAAGTGGTTCCTGAATGTTGCTTCTAGAACCCCCAATGTAATGGTTTATGGAGACACTGGCAGATACCCACTGAGTATAAATGCTGCTTTGCGGACCATAAAGTACTGGTTAAAAATCATCAGGATGGACCAAGACAGATATCCATTCAAAGTCTATCGGATGATGTGCAACTCAGTTCATTGTAAAACTAATTGGGCTTCAAATGTCAAATCATTGCTGTGTAGGTACAATCTCGAGAGGGAATGGACTAGTCAAAACGTACATAATGAGACAGAGTTCCTCAGGAATATAAAGGAAAAAATGATAAGAGAATATGACAATGAATGGAGAAGCAGGGTGCAAGAAAGCAGCCGGTGCTCTTTCTATAGACTGTTTAAAACGGATCGAGTGCTTGAACCATATTTATATGCAGTTGATAAACGATTCTTCAGAGACCACTTGGTGAGATTCAGACTAGGAATTAGTGAATTGTTTGTACATAAGAACAGATACAAACCACAAAATCATTCAAATGTCTGTCCAATATGTATGGAGGAAGAGGAGGATGAACTGCATTTTCTGTTGTGTTGCCCGGCCCTTTCAGTTTTAAGACAAAGATATATAACGCCATACTTACAATCCGATGTCCATGAAACCATCAACTATCTGTTCACAACTGATGAAATTCTGACAGTTCGAAATGTTTCAAAATTTTTACATTATTCCTTTAAGATAAGAGCAGAAGCATTGGATTTATCTGAGATGAATCAGCTCGTGTTCAGCGATTAGTTAATGTATTATTGCCAGTAGAACCAATCGCTCGACCCACCGACGCATGTGTTTACAAAATGTATTGACTGTTGTGCATTGTGGTGCTGTTAAAACGTATGATAATGTACACCTTGCAATGGGCCGGAGGCCCCAGCAATAAAGTTTTCGTTCGTTCGTTCGTTCGTTCTCTTTCTTTCTTTCTCTTTTTCTCTCTCTCTCTTTCTCGCTCTCTCTCTTTCTCTCTCTCTTTCTTTCTCTCTCTTCTCTCTCCCTTTTCTCACTATCTCTCTATCTTTCTCTCTCTCTCTTTCTCACTATCTCTCGCTTTCTCTTTCTTTCTTTCTCTCTTTCTTTCTCTCTTTCTTTCTCTCTTTCTCTCTCTCTCTCACTCTCTCTCTTTCTCACTTTCTTTCTTTCTCTTTCTCTTTCTCTCTCTCCTTCTCACTCGCTCTCTTTCTCTCTCTCTCTCTCTCTTTCTCTCTCTCTCTCTTTCTCTTTCTCTCTCTCTCCTTCTCACTCTCTCTTTCTCTCTTTCTTTCTCTCTTTCTTTCTTTCTCTCGTTCTCTATTTCTCTCTCGTTTTTATTTTCTTTCTCTCTCTTTCTCTCTCTCTTTCTTTCTCTTTTTTTTCCTTGTCTCTCTCTTTATCACTCTCTCTCTTTCTTCATCAGATCAGAGAAGGCTGAGAAAACAAGGACCGAAAAAGAACGCGATTTCAGAAGAATGTTTACTGATAACCTGAACATGAACATTGGCGATCCATCTGTATTTTGGAAGCAAATCAGATCCTTAAACTACAGATCCAGTGCACTCCCAGATATAGCTCCTGAGGTGTGGGTAGAACACTTTCAAAATGTGTATAGGATACCAGAAAATGAGCAGACACCACAACTAATCTGTCATAGACCACTCTGTACTACTGATGACACAGTACTGAACTCTGATATAACAACTTCCGAGGTTGCCGAAGCTATCAGATCTCTCAGGACAAGCACAGCAGCGGGCATAGACGGTGTTCAGTCAGAGATGTTAAAGTGCACTGGACCTATCTTGTTACCACACTTGTTAAAGCTTTTCAATGCAATATTTAGTCAAGGCCGATTCCCATCTTCATGGTGCGAATACCTGACAATTACAGAGGAATTTCCCTGTGCAGCACTTTAAGCAAAGTATTCCTGCATGTATTGAAAGTGAGGCTGCAGGCTTGGGCAGATGAAAACGAGCTCATTGGCGAAGAACAGGCAGGGTGTAGAAGAGGATACTCCACTGTCGACAATGTATTTGTTCTTTCCAGCATTGTACAGAAGTATCTACAAAGGCACCAAAAAGTGTATGCTCTGTTTGTTGATTTTCAAAAAGCCTTTGACACCGTCAGTAGGGAAGCTCTGTGGAAGGTCTTGGAACTTTACGGAGTTCGGGGTAGAATGGGCGGCATGATCAAAGCAATGTACGATACTGTAAGATGCTGTGTAAGATGCCGGGAGGGGGTATCAGGTTCCTTCGATTGCTGCCGGGGCCTAAAGCAGGGCTGCAAATTGAGTCCTCTTCTATTTTCTTACCTAGTTTCCTGCCTCAGCAGGGAAATTATTGAAACAAGGGAAACATGGAATACAAATTGAACCCAATGGTGTTGAGCTGTTTTTGCTGCTTTTCGTGGATGACATTGTTCTTTTGTCTGACACGGTGCCTGGTCTGCAGAATCAGATAAACAGTCTAAAGATGGCATCAGACAGACTGGGACTAGTTGTAAATCCGAATAAGACAAAGGTGATGATATTTAGAAATGGTGGTCATGTCGCTGCACATGAAAAGTGGGTACTTGGAAAGGAGAAGCTGGAAGTGGTTTCACAGTACAAGTATCTCGGTATAACATTGTCTACAAGATTGTGCACGAATACCATCCTGTCAGACATTTCAGGTAGAGCCAAAGCAGGTTCTATTCAAATACTTAAGTCCCTACGCAAACTGAGCATTGTTACACCTGATTTACTTTTCAAAGTCTTTGATGTACAAATTCAGCCAATGTTGTTATATGGATCTGAGCTGTGGGGTCTGAACGACTGTAAACACATTGAAAATGTCCATCTGTTTGTATTAAAGTGGTTCCTGAATGTTGCTTCTAGAACCCCCAATGCAATGGTTTATGGAGACACTGGCAGATACCCACTGAGTATAAATGCTGCTTTGCGGACCATAAAGTACTGGTTAAAAATCATCAGGATGGACCAAGACAGATATCCATTCAAAGTCTATCGGATGATGTGCAACTCAGTTCATTGTAAAACTAATTGGGCTTCAAATGTCCAATCATTGCTGTGTAGGTACAATCTCGAGAGGGAATGGACTAGTCAAAACGTACATAATGAGACAGAGTTCCTCAGGAATATAAAGGAAAAAATGATAAGAGAATATGACAATGAATGGAGAAGCAGGGTGCAAGAAAGCAGCCGGTGCTCTTTCTATAGACTGTTTAAAACGGATCGAGTGCTTGAACCATATTTATATGCAGTTGATAAACGATTCTTCAGAGACCACTTGGTGAGATTCAGACTAGGAATTAGTGAATTGTTTGTACATAAGAACAGATACAAACCCACAAAATCATTCAAATGTCTGTCCAATATGTATGGAGGAAGAGGAGGATGAACTGCATTTTCTGTTGTGTTGCCCGGCCCTTTCAGTTTTAAGACAAAGATATATAACGCCATACTTACAATCCGATGTCCATGAAACCATCAAATATCTGTTCACAACTGATGAAATTCTGACAGTTCGAAATGTTTCAAAATTTTTACATTATTCCTTTAAGATAAGAGCAGAAGCATTGGATTTATCTGAGATGAATCAGCTCGTGTTCAGCGATTAGTTAATGTATTATTGCCAGTAGAACCAATCGCTCGACCCACCGACGCATGTGTTTACAAAATGTATTGACTGTTGTGCATTGTGGTGCTGTTAAAACGTATGATAATGTACACCTTGCAATGGGCCGGAGGCCCCAGCAATAAAGTTTTCGTTCGTTCGTTCGTTCGTTCTCTTTCTTTCTTTCTCTTTTTCTCTCTCTCTCTTTCTCGCTCTCTCTCTTTCTCTCTCTCTTTCTTTCTCTCTCTTCTCTCTCCCTTTTCTCACTATCTCTCTATCTTTCTCTCTCTCTCTTTCTCACTATCTCTCGCTTTCTCTTTCTTTCTTTCTCTCTTTCTTTCTCTCTTTCTTTCTCTCTTTCTCTCTCTCTCTCACTCTCTCTCTTTCTCACTTTCTTTCTTTCTCTTTCTCTTTCTCTCTCTCCTTCTCACTCGCTCTCTTTCTCTCTCTCTCTCTCTCTTTCTCTCTCTCTCTTTCTCTTTCTCTCTCTCTCCTTCTCACTCTCTCTTTCTCTCTTTCTTTCTCTCTTTCTTTCTTTCTCTCGTTCTCTATTTCTCTCTCGTTTTTATTTTCTTTCTCTCTCTTTCTCTCTCTCTTTCTTTCTCTTTTTTTTCCTTGTCTCTCTCTTTATCACTCTCTCTCTTTCTCTCAGAAGCTAGAAAATCAGCCAGCAAGCAGCTGAGAAAATTTTTGCACTCTAGGACTCAGGAAGAAAAGAAGGTCTATGTAAGAAGGCGGGATTATTACAAAGGCTTACTCCGAACAAAGAAACGCGATTTCAGAAGAATGTTTACTGATAACCTGAACATGAACATTGGCGATCCATCTGTATTTTGGAAGCAAATCAGATCCTTAAACTACAGATCCAGTGCACTCCCAGATATAGCTCCTGAGGTGTGGGTAGAACACTTTCAAAATGTGTATAGGATACCAGAAAATGAGCAGACACCACAACTAATCTGTCATAGACCACTCTGTACTACTGATGACACAGTACTGAACTCTGATATAACAACTTCCGAGGTTGCCGAAGCTATCAGATCTCTCAGGACAAGCACAGCAGCGGGCATAGACGGTGTTCAGTCAGAGATGTTAAAGTGCACTGGACCTATCTTGTTACCACACTTGTTAAAGCTTTTCAATGCAATATTTAGTCAAGGCCGATTCCCATCTTCATGGTGCGAATACCTGACAATTACAGAGGAATTTCCCTGTGCAGCACTTTAAGCAAAGTATTCCTGCATGTATTGAAAGTGAGGCTGCAGGCTTGGGCAGATGAAAACGAGCTCATTGGCGAAGAACAGGCAGGGTGTAGAAGAGGATACTCCACTGTCGACAATGTATTTGTTCTTTCCAGCATTGTACAGAAGTATCTACAAAGGCACCAAAAAGTGTATGCTCTGTTTGTTGATTTTCAAAAAGCCTTTGACACCGTCAGTAGGGAAGCTCTGTGGAAGGTCTTGGAACTTTACGGAGTTCGGGGTAGAATGGGCGGCATGATCAAAGCAATGTACGATACTGTAAGATGCTGTGTAAGATGCCGGGAGGGGGTATCAGGTTCCTTCGATTGCTGCCGGGGCCTAAAGCAGGGCTGCAAATTGAGTCCTCTTCTATTTTCTTACCTAGTTTCCTGCCTCAGCAGGGAAATTATTGAAAAAGGGAAACATGGAATACAAATTGAACCCAATGGTGTTGAGCTGTTTTTGCTGCTTTTCGTGGATGACATTGTTCTTTTGTCTGACACGGTGCCTGGTCTGCAGAATCAGATAAACAGTCTAAAGATGGCATCAGACAGACTGGGACTAGTTGTAAATCCGAATAAGACAAAGGTGATGATATTTAGAAATGGTGGTCATGTCGCTGCACATGAAAAGTGGGTACTTGGAAAGGAGAAGCTGGAAGTGGTTTCACAGTACAAGTATCTCGGTATAACATTGTCTACAAGATTGTGCACGAATACCATCCTGTCAGACATTTCAGGTAGAGCCAAAGCAGGTTCTATTCAAATACTTAAGTCCCTACGCAAACTGAGCATTGTTACACCTGATTTACTTTTCAAAGTCTTTGATGTACAAATTCAGCCAATGTTGTTATATGGATCTGAGCTGTGGGGTCTGAACGACTGTAAACACATTGAAAATGTCCATCTGTTTGTATTAAAGTGGTTCCTGAATGTTGCTTCTAGAACCCCCAATGCAATGGTTTATGGAGACACTGGCAGATACCCACTGAGTATAAATGCTGCTTTGCGGACCATAAAGTACTGGTTAAAAATCATCAGGATGGACCAAGACAGATATCCATTCAAAGTCTATCGGATGATGTGCAACTCAGTTCATTGTAAAACTAATTGGGCTTCAAATGTCCAATCATTGCTGTGTAGGTACAATCTCGAGAGGGAATGGACTAGTCAAAACGTACATAATGAGACAGAGTTCCTCAGGAATATAAAGGAAAAAATGATAAGAGAATATGACAATGAATGGAGAAGCAGGGTGCAAGAAAGCAGCCGGTGCTCTTTCTATAGACTGTTTAAAACGGATCGAGTGCTTGAACCATATTTATATGCAGTTGATAAACGATTCTTCAGAGACCACTTGGTGAGATTCAGACTAGGAATTAGTGAATTGTTTGTACATAAGAACAGATACAAACCACAAAATCATTCAAATGTCTGTCCAATATGTATGGAGGAAGAGGAGGATGAACTGCATTTTCTGTTGTGTTGCCCGGCCCTTTCAGTTTTAAGACAAAGATATATAACGCCATACTTACAATCCGATGTCCATGAAACCATCAACTATCTGTTCACAACTGATGAAATTCTGACAGTTCGAAATGTTTCAAAATTTTTACATTATTCCTTTAAGATAAGAGCAGAAGCATTGGATTTATCTGAGATGAATCAGCTCGTGTTCAGCGATTAGTTAATGTATTATTGCCAGTAGAACCAATCGCTCGACCCACCGACGCATGTGTTTACAAAATGTATTGACTGTTGTGCATTGTGGTGCTGTTAAAACGTATGATAATGTACACCTTGCAATGGGCCGGAGGCCCCAGCAATAAAGTTTTCGTTCGTTCGTTCGTTCGTTCTCTTTCTTTCTTTCTCTTTTTCTCTCTCTCTCTCTTTCTCGCTCTCTCTCTTTCTCTCTCTCTTTCTTTCTCTCTCTTCTCTCTCCCTTTTCTCACTATCTCTCTATCTTTCTCTCTCTCTCTTTCTCACTATCTCTCGCTTTCTCTTTCTTTCTTTCTCTCTTTCTTTCTCTCTTTCTTTCTCTCTTTCTCTCTCTCTCTCACTCTCTCTCTTTCTCACTTTCTTTCTTTCTCTTTCTCTTTCTCTCTCTCCTTCTCACTCGCTCTCTTTCTCTCTCTCTCTCTCTCTCTTTCTTTCTCTCTCTTTCTCTTTCTCTCTCTCTCCTTCTCACTCTCTCTTTCTCTCTTTCTTTCTCTCTTTCTTTCTTTCTCTCGTTCTCTATTTCTCTCTCGTTTTTATTTTCTTTCTCTCTCTTTCTCTCTCTCTTTCTTTCTCTTTTTTTTCCTTGTCTCTCTCTTTATCACTCTCTCTCTTTCTCTCTCTCTTTCTCTCTCTTTCTTTATCTCTTTCTTTCTCTTTTTTTTCTCTCTCTCCCTGTCTCTCTTTTTCTCTCTCTCTCACTGTCTCTCTCTCGCTCGCTCGCTAGCTTGCTCACTCTCTCTCTTCCCTCGGTCCCCCCAACTGCATTATGCGATCGGGCAACAACTTTTCATGCGCGGAATGAGATGAAGGAAGGCGAATGGATCACTGAAGGATCAGAGCATAGTACTCCAATGTCAAAGGCATTTCAAAACCTTGAAACCTCTGGCGATACCATGCGGGCAGGTCAGGAGGCGGTGGCGGACATCCTCAAAAGCTTTTTGGCAGCGAAGGTAGGTCGTCTGGCTCTTCATATTTTTATTTTTTGAGGACAACCCATGGATCAATGTAGAGTTGTTTCTGCGCTCAAGTTTGTTAGCTTTAAAAGCGCTGCCCCACAAGGCTGACATATTTCCGGTTTCTTGCGTGATGGGTCTTTCGTTTATCATCTAACCCTTGGGTGAGTTGAACGATTTTCGTTTTAATCTTCCATGGTGTGTTTGTTTCCGTTCCCCCCTTCAGTGTTATTCACCAGCGAGGCACATGCCGATGCTGAAAGCCGAGCTTGGATTTCGCGTTGTCTTCAAGCTTCTCTGAATGTAACCTTGGGAGCGTGGTGTAAATGAATTTCTGTTTCTTCTCAACGGGACCAAAATGTTCTCTTCTTGCACTTTTGACTCCTTTCTAACACGCTTCTCTTGCCATTTCACAAATGATATATGCCCACCTCTTTCTACTCTTGTTCCTTCTCTCCCTGCTTCTGTTCCTTTTCTTCCTCCTTCTGTTCTTTTTCTTCCTGCTCCTGTTCTTTTTCTTCCTGCTTCTGTTCTTTTTCTTCCTGCTCCTGTTCCTTTCTTCCTGCTCCTGTTCCTTTTCTTCCTGCTCCTGTTCCTCCCTCTGCTCCTCCTCCTTCCCCTCCTCTTCTAGCTTTTCTTCCTTTTGCAATTACTGCTTTTTCTCCTGCTACTGCTGCTCCTTCCCCTTCTGCTGCTCCTCCTCCTCCTCCTCCTCCTCCTCCTCCTCCTCCTCCTCCTCCTCCTCCTCCTCCTCCTCCTCCTTCTTATCAAGCACCTCCTCCCCCTCCAGCACCTCCTTCTGCTCCTCCTCCTTCTGCTCCTCCCTCTGCTATTGCTCGTACTACCGTTATTCCTTTTTCTCCTGCCTCTCCTCCTGCACATCCACCAACCTCTTTTGCTCCATCTATTGTTTTGCTTTCGTGCCTCCGAGCCGCCGGTGCATGTCGTATCCTTCATTGCCTCCATTAATCAACATACATTCTCTCTTCGTCCTTGCATTGGAGACAGGGAAACGGATTTCCGACTGAGTGTCATATCGCGTGACCCAAACCAATAGTCCAAGATGGTGGGTGGTGCTGGTCGACTCAGACGACGTCACTTCCGTTTTCTGGTGGCCGACGGGAGGATAACGTCAGACCCTGTGCGAGTCTAAACTGGGACTCCTTACAGACATGGATTCTTTGGGGACCCGGAGTCAACAGTTTCTCCGTTCCTGCGTGGGCTTTGTTTTCCCTTCCTAGAATGGAATGTCTCCCATGTACAACACGGTGGCCGAGGTGTCAAAGTTCGTCTTGATAGCGTCGTGGCGTGCAAGTCACCGCTGTGGAATATCCGTCGAGAGGCCCGCCCTACTGGTCTCTCTTTGGCCTATGTCAATAATAGCGAGGTCGATTCTGGTTTTCCCGCTCTAGGTGCAGCGAATGAGAGGGTTTGATTTAATTAGTGTTTGGTGGTTCATCACGTGCAACTGGTCGATAACCCACACGGCTGTCGGTGTGAAGAGGTACACTGGAATGTCCTCTCACGGTCTGGCACACGCCTGCGAGACCTCAATTCACGTAATGAGAGAGAGAGAGAGTGAGAGAGAGAGAGAGTGAGAGAGAGACACAGAGAGAGAGACAGAGATAGAGACAGAGACAGAGACAGACAGACAGACAGACAGACAGACAGACAGACAGACAGACAGACAGACAGACAGACAGACAGACAGACAGACAGACAGACAGACAGACAGACAGACAGACAGACAGACACAGACAGACAGACAGACACAGACAGACAGACAGACAGACAGACAGACAGACAGACATACAGACAGACAGACAGAGACAGACAGACAGACAGACAGACAGACAGACAGACAGACAGACAGACAGACAGACAGACAGACAGACAGACAGACAGACAGACAGACAGACAGACAGACAGAGAGTCAGAGAGAGAGAGAGAGAGAGAGAGAGAGAGAGAGAGAGAACACACGATAAATAAAACAGAAAAGTATCTTCAAGAAGATAATGCTAAAGCATCTTGTGGACTGGTTTGGTAAGAACAGGTTTTCATGGTTTCAACACACGTTTTTGCGTTTGCTAATACGAGAAGCATGAGATAACAGTTGGCAAGACGGAATCTAGTTATGTTGGCTTCCATACAGTCGAATAGTGGCCCAGTATTAACAGTTTGCATTCATGTTGAAAGAGTGCACAAATTCATTGGGAATGTATGTCATGGTTTCTACGTGCACCCGAGAGCGGTCGCCCCTGTCTGAAGATGAGATGAAGAGGAATCAAGTTTGACGGCCTATCAGCCTTTGTACAGGTGATGTAAGGACATTCACTGGGCCTGGTTAGAGCGAGATCAAAACCAAGTCTCCATTTCCCTATTTGCAGATGCTACGACTGCGCAGTCTGTGCAGCAGTGATTATGATTTTACCAAGCAGGCTGAGTCGATGACGTCCTTCCTCTGGGACAGGGGTCTCCCTGATCAGACAATCAAAAACGCTTATGACAGGGCCAAGGGCGTCCCTCGCTCCAAGGCCCTGTCAGCCGGGGTGAAACGGGATCAGTCACAACGCATACCACTAGGACTCACGTTTCACCCTCACAATTCGAATGTGAAAAAAGTCTTAATTGAGCATATTCAGACTCTATAGTCTGATCCCGTTCTAGGTTCCATCTTTAATTAAGCAGCCAACCCTTGTAGCATACAAGAGGGATCTTAACTTGCGGAACCATCTGGTCAGAGCTCGATCGTCGACCTCTCTGTCTTACCTCGGGGTGACTTTCCCTGCAAGGGACCAGGTTGCAAAACCTGCCAGTTTTTCGCCAACCCTCATACAGTCGTTGGTCCCTCTTGGCGCTTTTCTCTCTACAGCCACTTCACATGTCTGCCATTCAATATTGTCTACGCTCTCCGCTGCCATCTCGGCAACAAGATCCATGTAGTAGAAACATACAGAACACTTAAGGAGCGCTTCACGGGAAACCTACGTGCTATCCGTCTCTCATACCACACCCCAGTCGCCGTGCATTTTAACAGCGAGAACCATGGTTTGTCAAACTTTTTTGTGTCTCTGCCTTGGCAGAACCACTCCGACACTGCCCACAGAAAGTTTATGGAGGGAACACTCATCCGTTGTCTCGGCACTGCTGCTCCACAAGGCCTCAACACACGCCTGTGCCCATCCTGCGCTTTCCTTGCGTTTGCACGGTGTTTCGTCAACCCTCCCCACCCCACCCCACCCCACCCCATTCTCCTTCGGCCGGTTGTGGTGCAACCACTCTCTTTCCGGCAGAACGTGTCTTCAGTGTCGCAGGAAACTTGGCGCTTGATGCATAGGTTTATTCCCTAGTTTTTCAACACTACTGAATGTACAGTTCTGCTTTAAGTGACTTAGGCTTTGATCCCGGAACTTCAACCTTAATCTTGTTTTATCACGATGTTTGTGCTGCTGTGTGACTGTAACTTTAACAGGCGCTTGCTCACTGCAGACTGCTTGAGCACTTATAACGTATGTCCGACGTGTTAAATCCCCACTACTCTTTGATGATGATTTATATGGTAAAAATCGTCTTAATTAATTAGTTACCTCTCCATGGACAAGATATATAAACAAGATATGCACACAGATTTAAACTGCAAATCCAATAAACATACGAAATCAAGTCATGCAAGAAACAGTTCACCTACTCGACTCACTGGACGGCACCGCACCAAGGCCGCTGAAAGTCACTAGGGGTTCACTGTGTCACAACGATAACAGTTCAGAGTACGGTGTCCCTACCGCCTAAAATGCTTTCACAGAAAACACAGAAACACCCACGATGAAAAAATGGTTTCCTGCTACGTTAGCAGGCAATAGCACGTAGCCCAGGATTTGGAAACCCAAACTTGCAACTTGAAATGGAATGAGCTTGCGAGTAGATAGAGTGGCCCCCCCAAAAAGACCTGACCGTTACATCAGGTGCTAACAAAATGTAGCCCACCCGCGACCTCCCGTCGCGAAACCCCGTACATGAGTGCGTCAGCTCGCCAAAAACCACAACGGTCCACACCGAGAAAAACTCGGTCAAATGACCCGAAAAAATGCTTAGGTTGGCCAGACCAGAAGACTAACATAAGAAAAATACAACATATTATAGAAGATGCCAGGATGAAATTCACGTGCAAGCTAACCCCATTGGAAAATCATGCCTCTGGAAACGCAATACGTCATGCAGGAGTTTCTTGCATACAGACGTCATGCCCAGATAGCACTGTCAGGCAAACATTTCATGAAAAAGCATGCAATTTGATCACAACCTACACGCCACATGTTAAAGGGCTGCACATACCCGACTTTAAAGTAACTAAACAGAACAGGAAAACCACCAAATCAAAACCAATACGATTGAGCCATGACAACCCCCACGCACGCACACACACACACACACACACACACACACACACACACACACACACACACACACACAAACAAACACACACACTCACACACACACACACACACAGACACAGACCCCCCCCCCCCCCACACACACACACACACACACACAGACACACAGAAACACACACACACACACACACACACACACACACACACAGCAGCACACTTTGAACCACAGCAGAGTTCTTCTCCCTAGACCGTAAGCATTGTCAATTTCTCGAAACAAGTCCGCTTGTGAAAAAGATGTTTTAATTAACTGACTGCCTATTACGCCATGTGGAGGCTGCATGTGATGTTGACAGATGCACGCACACTGATTGGCTAGTGATGCGCGCCTAGGGCTTTGCTGCGAGAGGTTACCACGTCCCTAAGGGGCGTCATTCTTTTTTTGGGTTAGGTTCTCCATATCTTATGTTGTTCTGGAAGACTATTCTGTGATTAATTCAAACAGCACTAACTTGCCATCAACACCGAGTACTGTGTTGCCCTTAATGAAATGGCTGAAAGTCACGTGATTTGGTAACAGTGGCTCTGATGCATGACAGCCGACCAGAATAGTTGGCAACGACGGCACAGTTGCCAATTTCCAAGTTGGCAACTATCGATGTCCGGTCCCTGAGATGCATGGAAGTCGACTTGGATCCGACTTCGAAGTTGCCAACTAAACGTTGTGAGTGTAGAGGTATGTAGTAACTATCTAGCGTGAATCCCGTGAATCCCGTCTGAGTGCGCATGTGCAAGCGTCTTTGGCTGTCGTCTGCTTGTTGGCAGATAACGCATTATGTGCGCATGCAAGTCCTCGTGCAACTCATCTGCAATTTCCAATATTTCATTTCGATGAAATACAAATATATCGTATACTTCTCCATTATGGAACGAATCAAGCCGATTCGTGCGGTTGATATTCTGTCCCATCTCCTTCGTTGCAATTGCCGATCAAACACACACGTGAACGCTGTCATATTTTGTGTTGACATGATTTTACGCTCTAGCTCCAGCATCAACTCACTCTTTTCCCACCATACTCGTGAAACCCTGGCGTACATCAACTCATATTTTCTCAATTACAAAAATAAAGCAATTTAATCTGAACAGTGTTTTCATAACACAGATGCAATTTAAATGTATCGTTTTCATGGCATCAGACAACACCAGGTTTGTACACAATATCAACAGATGCTTCGACGTGTAGATGCGTCAACCCGCATTTCTATATTTAAAATGTAGGAGCTTTCACGACCTATTGATGCATTCAACATACAGCTTTGATAAATTAATGCTGTTCATGGTTAACATTTTCTTATGATGGGTTTCTAGTATCCCAAAATACAGCGTTTTCTGTGCGAACCGTAGACAGGTACGCCATTAAATTGTGCAAAATAGTTGGCAACTACGGATTTAGACCACATGTTGAAGTGGTTGAAATATCGTCGTCAACTACCGTCGAAATGACCGACAGTCGGGCTTCATGCATACAAGACTGTGACGTTTAGTTGGCAACTGCCGTTCAGTTGGCAACTAAAGCTTTAGTCGGCTTTAATGCATCAGACCAAGTATGTTGACTTCAGGTTTGCAGCAACACTAGAGATTTTCTTACGATTAGCTCTTACGAAATTGGACAAGGCTTACCCCCCATCGCCCTGCCGATAACATCACTGCTTAACTAGAGCTGTCTCCCCTTCACATGTGGCCAGCTTTTTGAAGCTAGTGTGGTGAGTGTGAGCGTCAACGTCTTCGCCTTCTATGAAATATTAAAAATGTTTTCATGTCCTTTGAATCCACATTTGCATCTCTTTCAAAATAGCTTCTTCCAGGAAATACATGTCATCACTAAAAAGGGAATTAAATAACGTTATGAGAAAAAGAGAGATAAAACGTAAACAAGATAGCTAAAGTTGTTTTTAATTGGGAACAAAATCCGTACACCACACAGTATTTACTCATGTAGGTCTTTTCATTTGCTTTCTGATTACAGTTATATATCACTGTCGTCTTTATTAACAAGGCCTAAGTTCTCCATTCTGCATTCAAAATTATTGTTTTTACTTCTTATTTTCGGAAGTTTCATTAAAAATGGGACAGACAGACAGACAGACGGACAAAAGCACAAACGTATGAAAGGAGTGTCTTGCACAACTTACATAAGGCGATCTTCTTGACGTCATTTCGGAACAGCCAGCCAAGGCTGTGGATTCCTGCCAAAATGCCAAATCTGCCCTCGCCTTTGGCAATAGGTATCCTATTCCAAAATTGATGACCACTGCCCCTTGTGAATTCGCCATGAGGATGGACGAGGCCCAAACGTGTGTGGGCCCTGTCTTCAAGGGCAGACGGCCGTCAAACAATGCGAAACGAAATTTGCATCCTGACTTTGTAGCCAACCGGATTTCTGGAGAATATTCTCATCTGGAAAGAATACTGGGCTGGCCACAGAGCATGCAAGACTTGCATTAGTCCTATTCTGTCTGTGTTGTGTACGACACAGCGGGACTGTTCCAGTCGACTGTGTAGAATCACTTCAGCGTTCCCATATTCGTGTCTGCGTTTCTTGTCTGTAGCACTGTCAGGTTAATTCACTCGTCCCTTTCTGTCGATTTATTGACATATATTTTATCTGGCTCATTCGTTCTAGTGTCATGCACCCTACCTGTACTGCGACCCTCACACAAGTGTCAAGTTCGCCCTGTGGCTCAACGCCTACGCAACACAGGTTGCCGGCTGCTCCGCATAAACAATAGTTCATCCAACGTGCAAATCGCCTCCGCAGTATGATACGCGGTTATGTAAATACGCACATCACAAAGGTACATAATACTATTACGGCGAACAGACTGTTGCGAAGCAGAAGCATTTAACTCTAGGGTTCCGCATCAGCTGCAAGGCAAAGGGCACGAAGGTGACAGTCTATTGTCAAAATAAGATGACACTCACCTACATGTGAGTAGGTGAAATATTCAACGAAGTAATATCGACTAATCACTGGACCGAAAAAACAAAAATTGAGTACAAAGGCCGCAGCTGTTGGATCATTCTAGTCCAGTAGAGACTTCTGTGGCTCAACGCCTACGCAACACAGGTTGCCGGCTGCTCCGCATAAATAATAGTTCATCCAACGTGCAAATCGCCTCCGCAGTATGATACGCGGTTATGTAAATACGCACATCACAAAGGCACATAATACTATTACGGCGAACAGACTGTTGCGAAGCAGAAGCATTTAACTCTAGGGTTCCGCATCAGCTGCAAGGCAAATAGCACGAATGTGACAGTCTATTGTCAAAATAAGATGACACTCACCTACATATGAGTAGGTGAAATATTCAACGAAGTAATATCGACTAATCACTGGACCGAAAAACAAAAATTGAGTACAAAGGCCGCAGCTGTTGGATCATTTTAGTCCAGTAGAGACTTCACCTGCAGGCGAAATAGTCTCGAGCACAGTTCATATCACGTGATGAAACTAATCCGTCTGGAATATGCATAAGGAGGTCACACGAGAGGCTTGTGGGATAGCACTCTGCTGCCTGACGTACGCCGCTAAAGTAGTTCTAAGACTACTCCGCACAAAACTCATAAATTACGCTTGTTGAGGCAATAAACAAACGTTTATTCGATTAAATAAAATGTTTGTGTTGAAATGGAAACAAGTTTTGACATCTAAATGATTTCTGTAAAAAGTGGGAAAAAATAGTATCCAGAACGAGCTATTTTTGGCACAATGTTGTAATGCGAAGGGTCAAGTCTATTACGCATTCATTGCAAACTGCGCCAGAGTCACTACTGACTCGGGTTCACAGAATGCTGTTGGATGTCCCCATGGTCAGTTGGAACCCTGTTTGCTGAGCTGCATAGGCGCACTTTAGTAGCACAGCCAGGTGCTGCTTATGTTACACAGAGGGCACGAAACATTGTTTTCCATGAAAACATGACTGTTGTTTTGCTGTCTCGCTTGACATGCCTTTCAACGATGTTTAAAAAAACTGTTCCGAGCGATTTTTGTATATAGAATTGTCAAAACACGTTTTGAGTCCCAACCAATGAAATGCGCGGTACATGTCCTGTGACTTTCAGCCCTAGGGGGGGGGGGGTAAAGAACAGACCCACCCGCGTCTCCTCTAGTGGCTGGGGTTAAAGAACAGACCCCCCCTCGTCTCCCTAGTGGGCTGGGGTTAAGAAAGACCCACCGCGTATCCCTAGTGGCTGGGGTAGAGAAACAGACCCCCCTGCGTCTCCCTATGGGCTGGGGTTAAGAACAGACCCCCCGCGTCTCCCTAGTGGGCTGGGGTGTAAGAACAGACCCCCCGCGTCTCCCTAGTGGGTTGGGGGTAAGAACAGACCCACCGCGTCTCTCTAGTGGGCTGGGGGTAAGAACAGACCCCCCGCGTCTCCCTAGTGGGTTGGGGGTAAGAACAGACCCCCCGCGTCTCCCTAGTGGGTTGGGGTTAAGAACAGACCCACCGCGTCTCCCTACACGATTTGAAAAACGCGAATAGTGAGGGAGATCGAGACGTGACTCGCTGTCACTTTAAAAGGCTCTAGAGATTTCGTGGTCAATGGCGTTTCAAAACCTACAAAGGTCGACAGGCCGTACAGCTCCATTCATTTATTATTCATGCATTAATTACCTACTGCTACTGCATTTCCTTTCTCGTATTCTGCAATGGACGGACGGACGGATGGACGGACGGACGGACGGACGGACGGATGGACGGAAGGATGGACGGAAATGTACGGTCTATCCGCCTTTGTAGGCTATGAAAGGCAATTGAGCGCGAAAATTTACTAGAATAGTTCCAAGTAAGCGCAAGTCAAGTCACGATGTCCCTAGTCATTCACCTCTTACGAATCGCGTAGGGAGACACGGTGGGTCAATTCTTACCAACAGCCCACTGTAAGCTGCAACGTGGCACACAGCCAAAAGAAATAAAAATAGTATCTTTACCACTGTTGCTAACATTCAAGTTCGCCCATGTTTACACAGGCAGCGCTTAGGGAGACTGTTCTAGACGAAAGCATTGTTTCGGAACACAATGTTTTGCCTGAGTCTCCACGGGTTTTGAAAACACAAGTTTCGGCGCCGAGTGTAAATACGTTTGTCAGGAAATGTGTTTTTTGGGGGGGCACCGTGTGATAAAAGTTTGAGGTTCGAAGAATCTAGGAAGATCACTTGGAAGCATCGAAACTCCATCAAGTCAGACTTGTTTTCTGGTGCAACAGGAAACGTTGCATGGACATTGATATTTGCTTGATGTAAATTTCCGTGCATACGAGAGAATTTCAATTAGGTTATCAGTTATATATTGACACTTTGCTTGCAATGGGCCGACGGCCTAAGCAATAAAGTTCAGTTCAGTTCAGTTCAGAAACGGAATTTCCCTCCCAGACTGACCTTTTTAATTGAACGACTAAACCATTACGGCAAAACGGCATGAATGTATCGGTCACAAGAACGCACAGAATGATCAGACAAAACTACTTCCGGCCTACAGTTGAAAATTACGTCTCATTCTGCGATGTAACGAAGCTAAAGTCGAGCAAATTTCAGTGAGAAAAGGCAGACCGACCACTCGTTTTCTGCGAGGGCCAATACAATGTTTTATGCATCACTAGGGAGGAAAAAATATCTAGAATAGTCAGATGTGTGCAGGCAATAAAGACACTAGAAAAGGACCTTGATGAGAGATTGGGGAAATGGAGAGGAGTGGAGGTAAGGTTAATGGCGTGGGGGTAGGGAGATGGGGTGGGGTGGTTAGATGTGAGGGGTGGGGTGGGGGAGCAGGAGCAGGGGGAGACATTGCTGCTGCCCTGAATGGGACGGAAAGTATTTTACACTTGATATTTGATAATGAATAGCATTTATATAGCGCACTTCTGTACAACTCAATGCGCTGATATAACCACATTCACACGCAGACATTCATCAACAAGCTTACCCACATAATACAACTCATAATACAACTTACAGACCTAAGAATAAATACAACAACATACATGACCATGAGAAAAACCTACGATCAAGCCAAAGCCAGTCGAAACATGTGAGTCTTCAGTTGCGACTTAAAAATAGATAAAGTGGGTGCGTCACGCAGGCCAGCCGGCAGCGAATTCCAGACAGAGGGGGCATTGAAACTAAAACTACGCTCACCAAAAGATTTTGTATTACGTCTAGGAATTTTGAGAAGATTTTCATTTGCTGAACGGAGAGAACGGGATGGTTGATATGTGCGAAGGGATGCCGAAAGATACACAGGAAGAGTACCATCAAAATGACGGTAGGCCAAAACAGCAATTTTGTACTGGCAACGGAATTTCACGGGAAGCCAGTGTAGATGCCTAAGCATGGGAGTCACATGATCGCGTTTTCCCTTCCTCAGCACGAGGCGTGCTGCGCTGTTTTGAACGCGCTGAAGACGGTTCAATTGTTCTGCTGAAGGCCCGCCAAAACTGAATTACAATAATCCAGCCTTGAAGTGACCCTGGCAGTGACCAGTCTAACACACGCAGT
>JAWQFJ010026647.1:32500-45000 GCA_034096865.1 Theodoxus fluviatilis | reverse complement strand
CTTTACCGCATATACATTATACTCGAAAGATGGTGTGCATGACTCATACTTTGGCCACCTGACAAATCCTGCAGGAATCTACTTCTTCTGTCTTTCGATCTTGCTTTAGTAGTCAGTCAAGCTTTCATGCTCTAAGAGGAAACAGGACTCTCTGTCTGATGTGGTTAATGGATGTCACAGGAATTATACCCGTTCCGTGGGGAGCTTTCCATCTACACGCCAAGCAGACTGCTACATTCGCAGCGTTTGCATTGCAATCGGCTCTCAGGTGGCAGCAGTATCACCCCGGTACGCGGGGGCCCGTCACCGCACTCTGCAACTTCTAGTTCCAGACTCACGAATTACAAAGAAGCGCGACAAGGTTAGATATCTCCAAATGGAAGAGAGCAATTGTAAACCGTGTGCCTACAGTGGGAAGACGCAGTGTTCTTCTACTTGTATACCAGTGTGTCACAGCGTTCGTCCTTACATGCAAATGGCTGTGTGGAGCGGGCACCAAGAGAGGTCTCGCTTTCCTGGCGACTGTGATGCGAGGGGACGAGGAGTTCTAAGAGACAGCGAGGGCGTCTGGGTGCCGAGATAAGGAGCAAGGGACGCTAGTCTGGGTCGGTTTTGCTATCCTTGCGTCCCCCTGTACGTGACCAGCACAGGAACTAGACTAAAGTCTGGCAGAAGCGAAGGGAAGAGGCTGGCTCTAAGCTTGATGGAACACGCAACTGAGGGAAACCTTACTCTACATCATCAGAACCGCACCCCTCTGCCGTCCCTAGCCTGACAGAGAGCTGAGACGGGTTGTTTTGCCACCCGAACTAAGATGTTCCTGCTTAATGGGAATATTGAGTACACGACGGAATCGATAGTTATTGATGACTATACTTGATGCGTCTCAATGCAATGGAAAGCCGGGAGGCACATCTACCGACTATACAGCAGAAGCTTGGAGCTGTAAATAAGATCACTTGATTTATTCCTATGATTCAACACAAGGTCCTTTTACTTTGCGACTCGCTATTTTCGTTGCGATCCTAAATCATGTTTACAGATGACTAACAAATCATATGTCTTATCTGGGCACAGACTTCATTTTCTCGAAACTGCATGAAAAACACAGCAGAGATTTTTGCGGGCAGGCAGTTCCAAACAAAAACTACAATTTATTTTCAGTGCAGTCGCCTCTATTGTAGTTTTATCTCATATCCAGGTATTCTATGAAGTTGTTGACACTTGTCATGCCTTCCTTAGGATGCTTCGTTCTCTCGGGGTCTACACCTCCGAGAGAAGTTTACACAATGTGGAGCTGTCTCTGGAATGCGCCTCAAGATCTGCCTGCACTCCTGCAGTAGTGCTGCTGTGTAGTTGTCTTCAAGGTAGTGTGTTTCAGGTGCCAGATAGAGTGGACCTGAGCCAGGCAGGCTTGAACACACAGAGTGACAGTTTCAGGATCTCAACCACCCCCTGTCCCTTGCAGACACGGCCCGGGACGTTGCAGACAAGAAATACCACCAAATTACTGGTCCACTCCAGCGCTCTCATGAAAAGTAATTCGCTGTAGACCGCTCGAGATGACTGCCTCCTTTCTTCAACCGTCTCCAACAGGAGCCCCAAAGCGCAATGGACAGATGGCTTGCTTGTCGTCCGCTCCTTGCGGCCAAGACAAAAAGTACCTCACAGTTCTCACACCCTCTTCCAAACAAAAACAACACGGCGATGCAACAGTTGCGATCTTTCACTTACTTGCCCTGGAAACACCCACAACTTAATCCTCCCGCAGGTTACTTTCGTCGACCCAGACCAGACAGCGCTGCTCCCACAACTAGAGGACGTGGGGAAAGAAGTCTGACGCGACGCTGCGCAACGTCAGCTGACGTAGACTGCCGTAGACTGACGCTGACGGACTGACGGTGGGGGAACGGAACGCTGAGTCCAAGTAGCTGTGTCGGCCTTGCCGACCCGCGAAGTGAACAAGCGGCAGCGCGCATGGCGTCGTAGTGAGAGCACTTCCGGATCGATACGCTCCACTGACTCGCTCCGTCACGTGATCACGCCGTCTCGGCAGCGTTGATGTGCCCCTCCAGTGTTTTGCACGGAGAGAGAGAGAGAGAGAGAGAGAGAGAGAGAGAGAGAGAGAGAGAGAGAGAGAGGGAGGGAGGGTGGGAGGGAGGGAGGGAGGGAGAGACAGAGAGAGACAGAGAGAGAGAGAGAGAGAGAGAGAGAGAGAGAGAGAGAGAGAGAGAGAGAGAGAGAGAGAGAGAGAGAGAAAGAGAGAGAGATTGAATGATTCTTTATTTATCAAGGATGAAATTTTAGGCATTTCTGCCTTTCTTACAAATTGTCCTTGCTCATAAAGAAATGAAAACACTGATAATTAAGACACAAAATACACAGTAGCTAATCCATGTACAACAGTTGGTAAGGTATATGAAGAATATGATCAACAATGACAAATATTTTAGTAGATGCCTTTGGCAACTGTCAGCTCAGTGAGTCTTGAAGATCAAGCAATACGTGTCATATGTACAGGCGACAGCAGTGATATCATCTGCATAGATAATCACGTATGGATGCTTTAAAAGACGTTATGGAAGTATTGTTCCTTAGGTGCAATGGGAGTGTATTCCATATCATAACACCTGAATATGTAATACTGCCTTTGAAAATGTCTATTCTAGGTTGTGGTAGAATGAAAGTGTTGCGAGATAGTGAATGGCTTGTATGGAGACGAATGAAGAGATCAGTAAGATACTTCGGTGCTCGTGAATGAGCAATTTTGTGCATAAGGATGCATTTGTTGAGGACGAGGTGTTTTTGGAAGGGAAGTAAGCCAAGATTTTTTATCTTTTCATCCGTAGACAATGTTGAGTCGGAAATGATAAGCTTGGCAGCTCGTCTGTACAGTGATTTAATCTTGTTCAAGTGCACTGCCATAGAGCCATCCCATACAACAGATGCAAAATTAATATGGGAATTTATGTGTGCGTGAAAAAACATTATGCATGCATCGGTGGTGACAAAATGCCTCAGTTTAGAGAGCAGGAAAATGTTCTTAGCAATAGTTTTGCATAAGAAATTGACATGTTGTTCCCAAGTTAGTCGTTCATCAACAATTATGCCTAGCACTCTGTGTTCAGAAACTTGCTCAATGATTTCATTTTCTAGCATAAGGTTGATGGTTAGGGATTGTCGTTGACGTTTTTGTCTTGTAGTTAGGATCATGCACTTAGTTTTTGAGGGGTTTATGACCATTCTATTTGATGAACACCATTTTTGTAAATCATCAAGGGTAACGTTCTGGGAGCATTGGATGGAATTTATGCTTCTGTCGCTTACGCTGATAATGGTGTCATCTGCAAACATAGTGCATTTGATACTTTCATTTGATATACAGTGGGACCTGCGAATAGCGACCCTCTAAATAGCGACTAACCTCGCAATAGCGGTTGGTCAGAGCCGGCACGAATCGATTTCTTAAGAAAATTACCTCTAAATAGCGACTAACCTCGCTATTGCGAATAACGACCCCCCCCCCCCCCCCCTCATGCCGGTCCCGATCGCTATTTTTACTTGCGAATAGCGGCTCACTCTGAAACCGAGTTGGCAGTGGTGAGAGGTGAAGTGTTTCGCTCACTACCCACGCGTGCAGTCTATCCTTTCACGCAGCGACCTCGGTGCACATTTTCGGTTTGAACGCCTTCTCATGTGCGCCCGATGTGTTTGAAAGCTTAGGATGAAACACAGCGTGTTGTCGATCATACGATTTACTACGAGGTCAGTGACTGTGCCATTGTGCGTAAAATCTTCACATCAGTTTGTGAGTTGAATTTCGAAGAAGGCACAAAGCAAAATGGCTACAAAGAGGAAAGCGCTAGTGCCATATCGTAGAGTATCCTAAACCGTGGACTGTGACCTACTTGCATATTCTTAACGCTGAAATGGTCGTTATCGGCAACATTTCCGGACACTAGCTGTACCTGAGGTACTCTGTCCGACCGGACAGAGTACCGCAGTTTGAAATCTCGTCCTTACAGTCACGTGACATACCGATGATAGCGCTCAGCTCAGACCGCAGCCGCCACTCTGCCTGACTGACTTCGCATGACCGGGGAGTTATGCTAAGATCCGGCCGCGTTAATGTATCTGCGTTTTGTGACAACCGTCTTGCTCGGCGGTACTGTACTCCATGCACCTTAACGGTCCGCGAGATTCGGGTGTAATCTTAAGCTAAAGGACGTTCCGAATGTTTCCGACTTCGACCAAATCAGCAGCGCCAATAAACGTCGTTTACCTTAAGATTACACCCGAATCACGCGGTCCGTTAAGGTGCATGGAGTACAGTACCGCCGAGCAAGACGGTTGTCACCAAACGCAGATACATTAACGCGGCCGGATCTTAGCATAACTCCCCGGTCGTGCGAAGTCAGTCAGGCGGAATGGCGGCTGCGGTCTCGTTATCGTTCAAATGCCGAGATTTCAAACTGAGGTACTCTGTCCGATCGGACAGCATTATGAACATGACGTGTGCACCGCCAAATCTTGTTATCTTGTCTGTGATTAGTCAACTACTTTTTTCTATACTGGCATTTTCCGTGCTCTTCGATGCTGACGTCTTGCAGTGAGGCAGCATATAATAGGCCGGGGACGCGTTGTCGTCACTTCCGGAGTTATTTGTAGAAGCCACGTGCTTTCAGCCATGTTGGTAGGAGGCGAGCGCTGTCTGCTAAGCTGTGCTACGGGAGACGTGCAACCATGCCTACTTCCTGCTGCGTGAAAAATTGTTTTTACAACCAACAAAAAGAAAAAATTAAGAGGAGTCAAACGCTCCTACTACTTTATACCATCAGAGATAACCAATCTAGGTCGGATTGTGCAAAGGGTGACCGAAGCTAGACGAAGAGGATGGAAAAAGAAGATTCACAGAATAGATCTGACCTTTCGAGACAAACACCCGGCGAGATTCAGCAGACATCTCCCACGAATCCTGCTACGAAGAATCGATAGACTTCCAAAGACCTATAATTCTTTAACTCTTCCAACGTGTACGCCGATGTTCCGAGTACAACAATTAAATATGTCCATGGCACTCGTTGGCGGATTGTTCCTCTGGATCAAGTTGGTCCTCCGTCAGCTGGTATGGATGGATGGATGGGTGGATGGATGGATGGATGGAGTTTTACGGCTTATCAGCCTTTGTAGGCTACGTAAGGCCACCGAGCACACAAACCACTAGAATAGTTCCGAGTTAGCGCAAATCAAGTCACTATGTACCTAGTTATTCGCCTCTTACGAATCGCGATGGATGGATGGATGGATTGAGTTTTACGGCATATCAGCCTTTGTAGGCTATGTAAGGCCACCAAGCACAATCGCTAGAATCGAGTGAACGGAAATCAAGTCACGACGTACCTAGTTATTCGCCTCTTACGAATCCCGAAGGGAGACGCGGTGGGTCAATTCTTACACACACACACACACACACACACACACACACACACACACACACACACACACACACACCCTAACCCACAGGGAGCGTCAGATGGTATGGATCGAGCCCGCCGATCACCTCAATTTTGTTGTGGTAAAATCGACAGGCATCGGGCTTGCGAAAGTCAACGTAACGCGTTTTCTTCCTCACGGACATTACCTTAGAAAGAAAAATGTATCAACTAACTCTAATTATTTTATATGTTGGTTTCTTGGCACAGCCAGCTTACCATGTCGGAGCAGATAAACAAATAAGAGAAAAGCGAAACGATCACTCGTGCACTGAGTTTTGATGCGTGACCGGGACACTCCCCGCAGTATGTTTTGTTTGCTTTGTATGTAAGGTTTTAGCACTAGCTGTAGGTGTAAAAATGGTCAGTTATTAATATAATTGGTGAATTTAGTTGTCATGAAACTTTGTTTTGTGCTTTAATGCCATTTTCTTGTCATAATCTTACACGTTACATTACGCCGAATGCGGGCAAGTTGATCATGCACTCATCGACTCTATGATCGTGAATTTTCTGTCCTCGCCTGACCAGGGAAACGAAATAGTCAATTCAAGCCAGAACTAAACAGTTATCTGCTGCCACTCATTCGAGCATTACATGAAACATTATATCACACTAGCTCGATCGTCTGCTGGCGTAGTGGCTACGATTCGATCGTGTTCGTCTGCTAGGTATGTACGGTGTGGTTTGTTTACTTCTCTTCTGTGGGTTTTGTGAATTTTCTGTCCTCGCCTGACCAGGGAAACGAAATAGTCAATTCAAGCCAGAACTAAACAGTTATCTGCTGCCACGCATTCAAGCTTTTCATGAAACATTATATCACACTAGCTCGATCGTCTGCTGGCGTAGTGGCTACAGTTCGATCGTGTTCGTCTGCTAGGTATGTACGGTGTGGCTTGTTTACTTCTCTTCTGTGGGTTTTGTGCAGAAAGTATACGTGACAATAGTCTATTATGACTATTTTCGATTAGTTTTTTTAATCTAATTAAACTTTTTGCATGCTTTAATGCCATCCTTTTGCCACGATCTAGCGATAATCACTCCTCAACACAGACCCGAAACATACCCCAACATATAGCACCGAAAGTTTTGTAACCTACCATCATGGCGCAGCTGCTAATTACCATATGACCCCAAGTGCTAAGGAGGGAATGTAATGTGCCTAACACTGTCGCATACACATGGACACACACAGAGGCATATATATATATATATATACACGCATGCACAGAGAGAGAGAGAGAGACAGACAGACAGACAGACAGACAGACAGACAGACAGAGAGAAAGACAGACACAGACAGAGACAGACAGACACAGACAGACAGACCAGACAACGAGACAGACAGACAGATCAGACAGAGAGACAGACAGACACACGGACACATTGACAGACAGACCAGACAGACCGATAGACATACCGGAGGACGGACGGACGAACGCGCGCACACACACACACACACACACACACACACACACACACACACACGCTCGCACGCACGCACACTAGCCCGCATAGATTAATAGTATTATTACTGTGGTGAATTCAAGAACGCTATGAATGCTCGTGGACTATTATCACCTCCTATTCATTTGCCTTGTACTTTGTTTGTCACATGGTCTAAAGATTTTTGGCCTTATACTGTCGCCTTTGAGGAGTTTCCCTGCCATAATAATTGACTGACGAAACACTAGGTTCAACCAGAGGACAACAAGAACAAGAAAAATGGGTGAACCACTTCACTGCGGTCAGCAGCAACAGCAGCAGCAACAGGCACCACCGCCGCCACCACCACCACCACCACCACCACCACCGCCATCACCACTACCACCATCACCATCACCATCACCACCACGATCATCACTGCCGCCACCACCACCGCCATCACCACCATCACCGCCACCAACATCACCTCAACAACCGCCACAACTACCGTCACCACCACCACCACTGTCACAACACCATCGCCACAACAGTCATCACCACTACCATCGCCACCGCCGCCGCTGCCACCACCACCGCCGTCATCATCACCACAACCATCACTACCACCACCAACACCACGGCCATCACCGGCACCACCATCACCGCCACCACTACCGTCACCATTGCCATTGCCACCACTATCACCACTGTCACAACACCATCGCCACAACCTTCACCACCACCAACATCACCATCACCGCAAGCACACCACTATCACCACCATCATTGCCACCACAGCACCACCATCACCATATATTACCGCCATCACCATCGCCGCCATCACCACCACCGCCACTACCACCTGCAATGCTGCCACAACCATCACCACCATCACCGCTGCCACCACCACCGCCTCGACTACATCGTCACAACAACCACCATTATTACCACCACCACAGCACCATCAACCACCATCGTCATTGCAGCACTATAATCACAGCACTATTACCACCACCCTAATACCCACCACCACCGCCCCTACCACCCTCACCATTGCCATCGCCACCACCACCCTACTACCCACCACCACCGCCCCCACCACCCTTACCATTGCCATCGCCACCACCACCCTACTACCGCCACCACCATCTCCACCGCCGCCATCGCCACCACCACCCTACTACCACCACCACCACCATCACCATTGCCATCGCCGCCACCACCTTACTACCGCCACCACCACCATCACCATGGCCACCACCACCCTACTACCGCCACCACCACCATCACCGTTGCCATCGCCGCCACCACCCTACCACCGCCACCACCACCACCATCACCATCGACATCGCCACCACCACCCTCGCTATCGGTACCACCACCACCATCACCATCGCCATCGCCACCACCATTGCCATCAGCTTAATTATAATGGGTTTTCAAAACGAAATATGGGTTTTCATCGTTTTCTTTTACTTTAATACCCAATCAAATGGTACTTTCCTCTAGAAATGTTTGTGTAATCACAAGCAAAGACAAAAATCTTTGGGTCCGAGATTTCATTAAACGCTCACCGTTACAACCGGCTAATCACAGTTAAGATAACAAGAGTAGGCGGGGAAAGTCATCTCTGCGGGGCATTGTCCAATTACAAGATTTGGCGGGTTAACACGTGATGTTAATGATATGCAAGTAGATCACAGTCCATGGTTTAGGATACTCTACGGTCTAGGATATGACACTAACGCTGGAACAGCGGATGGAGGTCTTGAAAAAAACAGACAATGGTATGACCCTACAGGATGTGGCCAAACACATCGATGTTGGATTGACACAAATCAAATCAGTAAAGAGAAAACGAGCCCATCATGTCTTCAAAGGAAGCTCTAGAGCAAGTGAAAAGGTTGCTTGCCTTTGTCACTGTCAAAGGTGACAATGATGTTGTGTCACAGGCCATGAAACTGACAAGTTTTGTTGAAGAAATCAGACTTAAAGAAAAATCCAAAGCAACTCAGAAGAACATCAATGACTACTTCTCATGCAGATCTCCTTAGTTTAGCCAAAACTAGCAAAATTAATCCTCATTTTAACTTGAAGTGTGTACAATAAAATATTGAATGCCTTTAAAAATTGTTTTGTTGCCCTTGCTGTTTGTTTTCTCATGTCTTTTATTTTCTATCTACACATGTGCATGTGTGTGTGCTTTGAAATGTGTTTTTGATCATGATTATGGTTGAACCTCCAAATAACACTCTACCTCGAAATAGCACCCCTTTTGGTTTGGTCCCTAGAGGGGTCGCTATTCGCAGGTTCCACTGTACTCAATGGTAGATCATTAATAAAGCGTGCATTTATTATAAAGATACTAGGATGTCGCACCTCTCTTGGCTTCAGATCCAAAATTACTATTTGAAGGCAGCATTATCAGCGATATACTGAACGCATTCATTGTTTTCATACACATACACGCACGCACGCACGCACGCACGTACACACACACGCATGAACGCACTCAATACTTTCTCATGTAAACAACCAAGGCTCCACAGCAATAAACAATAATCCATTTGTTGCAGACAGAAAAGTGAGGGGAATCTAAATATTCAGCCAGGAGGTTCAATTGACTTGCTTGGAAAATGTATATCATAACTACGTTCTATAATATATATTCAGGGTTTTTGTTTGTTTGTACTTGTTTGTTTGTTTGTTTGTTTGTTTGTTTGTTTGAGTTTAAAGTGATGTGCCAAAACTTCGTACAATCCCAATGAAAATGGATCAGCGGCTTTATACGTCGAGAACGTGTGCTTGTATTTTTGTATTCCTTGATTACAACTTTCACAGATGCACAGAAATGATTTGTTTTACTTTGATTCAACATGCTCTCTAATCATTCCATGGGGAGGGCGACCGAACCAACGAGTCTTTTAACGATATTCATACGAAGGGGACATACCAAAGTATCACGGTTAGGTAACCTCATTCGCAACCTAACTACTGAATAAATGCACTGTCGTAAATAAGTGTTGACCTGGAACACGGATGACACGGGACGCACTGAAAAGTGGTCGAAGTCTCACATCCCTTGCGTTGGACGTCCCAAGGGAGAAATGTGCAACCTAACACTCAGGTAGAATCCTTTCGTCATCTCCCTCTCCTCCCCCCCCCCCCCCCCCCCCCTCCCCCCTCCCCCCCCCCCCCTCCCCCATCTTCCCCATTCCCTCAGTCAGTGTGAATTGCTACTCCGCTGATGGAATCTCGCTTTGTATCGGCAGACGACTAATGCAGAGGGAGTTGAGGCCCACATGTTTGCATCAGGCGCGGAGCTTCTAACTGAGCACTTAACTGAGCAAACAACACGTGCATTAATGAGATGCTTCCAGCCGCCAAAGCGGTTCTGTCGCATACTTTGGCACTTCGTTCACGGGATAGTTCACGGGATAGCTTGTGATGCACACATGAGCCAACCCTCAATGGTGGTAAAGCAGCGGTTTCTCTACAGGGAAGCCAATGAATAGTAATTTATGCGTTTTGTTCTTTGTTCTTTGGGACCTTCTTAAAAGGAAACATCATTATTCTAAAACATCAGTCTAATATATGTATAATCCAACTTGACTTTGAAATATTCAATGGATTCTGAGCTCGACGTCTCTTGTTTCCTACACCGCAAGACTCAGGAAACGGACAACATGTCAACAAAGGTCTGTGCCGCCAAAACGACAGAGGAACTGGACTGTGAAAAACAACTCAAGGTCTCTGAAACTGAGAGGAAGCCAGATGTCTTCGAGGTGTTTCTACCGAGTCTGTGGACTTTGCGAGTAGTGGGAGTTTGGCTGCCTGGAGACCTACGGAGATGTCCTGGGGTCAAGGAGTCGCTTCGCGGAGGCCCCAAAGCCATTCTCTACTTCCTGTTCTGCATGGTGGTCTTAGTGTCAGCAGGGGTGCAGTCGCTTCGATTCATTCCGTACGCTCTGAATCAAACGGGCGTGGAGCTCATCATGGTCATCATTGTCTTCGTTTCCTTCTTCACGCCAGTCTACATGTTCATTGTCGTCTTCTACTTGAGGAAGTCCTTGGTAGATCTGGTCAAGGATCTGAAGACCTACTACAGGCGCTACGGACAAAGGTCCTACGTCAAGGACATGATAAAGAATGGGAAAAGATCTCATATCGCAAGTCTGATACTCATAGCACTGTGCCTTTCAGGGCAGGCCTTGTACTTTTACGAGTGGTCGACAGCGTTTCATTGGATCACAACACCTGTTGGCGGAAAGGCTCCCTGGTATATACAAGTTCCGTGGAAAGCGTTTTTGGCAGCCGGTTGGATTATATCTGGCATAGCCGCAACATCGTACATGAGCTTCGTGGGGTTGATCTCGACGATTTTGAGAACCGAGTTCTCCGAATTCAATAAGGCAGTGCAGACGTTGATGAGCTCCTTACACAACTACGGCAACAGACGTAAAATTACCACCGACTGCGCTGTGCCACAGCACTGTAAATGCGGTAGCGTTCAGCAGTTCAGAGTAAAGCCGGCTCCACAGAACAGAGGCTGTGTGGAAGCTTCTTCTCAAACCGAAGGAGAGACAAAAGGCGTCGATGAAATCAACGACGAGCTGGACGACCTTCGCTGTCGATTCGAGGACCTCGTGGAATTGGTGGACAAAGGGAACAAAACATCAAATTTCCAAGTACGTGTCTATGTATTCCAGTTTGGAAGTGTATGAATAATAAGTCGCAGTGTTTACTTCACTCTTTTTTAAGCAGAAAGTTAGCCCTTTACAAGAGCATTATTATTTTCTGCAACAATCTTTTTCAATATAATTTTTCTCGTTGTCGTGATGTCTCAACACAGTTCAACTTGCAGGATATTTCTTTGTGACGGTAGAGCGAACTTAATTTGTTTTGCCCAGTCAGTTGTTGTTCGAATGATTTTATCTCGACAGCGCTCGCACACACATGATGAGAGGGAGGCGGCAGGAGAGGAAGAGAGGAGTTAACTGGAGAGAGAGAGAGAGAAAGAGAGAGAGAGAGAGAGAGAGAGAGAGAGAGAGAGCGGGGGGGAGGGAGGGAGAGAGGGAGGGAAGGGAGGGAGGGGGGAGTGGGGGAGGGAGGGGAGGGGGGAGAGGGGGGGAGGGAGGAGGAGAAAAAAATGCAACAAGAATGCAACTGCACATAAACATGACAGAAAGCAATAGCTAACTCGATTAGGTGGCAGCAACAAAGATATTTTCACAACGTCAACAATATAAATTTAATGAACACTATTGGCTTTATGTATCTCTCACTTCTTCTTTTGCAGTTGCTGGATGTGTACTTAATCTGCATTCCGTTCCTATGCCTCATCATCAAAGGTCTCACTGAAGTACGCGACATAAAAGACTACATCGTCTTTATGACCATCTGCATTGTTTCCATCTGCTGCAGCGTCCTCTACTTCTCGGTGGTGGCTGTCCAACTAAACATGGAGGTAAGGCGTCATCCGCAGCTCTGGTACACTTTTCAGCATGACAGCAGGGGCCCCAGGACTGTACCCATCCCCAGTAATGTCCAAAGCAAGATCGACAGAGCAGAATTTCCATGGAA